>JAOBYF010794533.1:0-13787 GCA_025403605.1 Parazoanthus darwini
CCCCCCTAATAAATTCAACAGAATATCATTAGCGTGACTCTCAATTTCTTTCATTCATCTATCTTTTGCATGTACATGAGAAGAACAACAATTTTTAGTTTTAGTAATAGCTGTCAGTGTTTCCCAAATACTATAAAACAAGACTGCCTTGAAAAAGACCAACTAAACAATCCCTGATAAGACCAACTAAACTACCTTGCAATTTAAGACAAACTAACAGTTTATAAACAAATGTCCAAGTCTTTGCCCACTGACGAAGCACTGCGCTACTAAACTATAGTAATCACCGAAACTTCCAAAGGTAAAAGACGTCTGTGTACAGTACACCCTAGAGAAGTATCATTCAGTACATATCAGTGTTTCTTGTTGAGGGGGAGGGGCTTAATAAATTTCTGGCTTCAAAAATGGGGCCTATTAGAGAGGGGGGCTTAATAGAGAAATTACGGCATATGACTGCGAAAATGAAAAGTTTTAAAGTTATGGTATATAAAATCTAAAACTATTAATCAGACTTTGATTCAAGTTGACAGACAGACATTCAGACTAATTTTATAGTTTTGGATTTTGAAGTATATCCAATAACCTGAATTCTTATGTTTTATAAGTTATCATTAGTGCTCTGCATCAGTGCTGGGCACTGGAAAAACAAATTTCTCCAGAGAACAAATTGAAGAGTCTAGTGCAATTCAAATGGTGTTGGTGACTTTGTATGAAAAGTGAAGTCTTTGAAAGGTTATGAAAAGAAGTCCTGCATAACTTTCTGTTGGCCTTGGGAAATTCAGAACTCAGTCCAGAGTCACTCACATTTTTTTGCATTTAGTGTCTTTGATTACGGTACATGTACTGGTCACTGATATATACAACTGCAGTTAGTTAATTGAAATACAGGTACTGCTTTGTTATTATAAATCCTCTTCAAATAAAGTTATTTGTTTTTATTATTATATTTACTGGTACATAAAATAAATTTTGCATTATTATAGCTAAAATGGTTTTAGCTATATATATATATTAAACAGTCATGTGTATCAAAAGTTATGTCTAAAATTATAAAATTTTACAAATTTTCTTATCAGTTAAATTTTTACAAATGTTGTTACTTCCTGCAGTTTTTAAATTTGTACCTATATTCATTCGTAAAATTAATAAAACCTAAAAATATATTGAATGAGTTTTGTTACACCATTGTTTTCAGTGTACATAATAAACTCCAAAATGAAGAATGTGTTGGAAAATAAAGTTAACTTTATATTTAACTATAAACTATATAAGAAGTGTAAAAATTTATTAAAGAAAATAAAAAAAATGGTGATTATCAAGTAACTATGGCTTGTGCAGCATACTGTAATTGAAAGCATTTAATACCTGTATTTACTTATTAGCAGTGGAGTGCAGTGTTTTATATCTTTAAATTTAAATTTTATAATTACTAATGTATGAGTTAAATAACAAGAGTTGTTGCACTTACAGGTAGATTACTTGCAGCAAGCCAATCGTGACCTGGAAAAACGGCTCAAGGATGCTCTTAATGAGCAGATTGATGCCAGAAGAAGAGCTAATGAATTTGAAGAGAAAAATTTTGAACTGCTGTCTGAGCTCAAGGACATTGATAGGATGAGTAAGAAAGTGGAGGAAAGTAAAGAAAGAGATGTAAATATGGTTAAAAGGGATCTCGTAGATGCCAGGGTGAGTTGGTGCCTTTAGTTATTAATTTTAGAATGGAAAACTAGAGTTGTTTAAATTCAAATGCCAATCAGTGAGTTAACTGTGTCTGCTGGAAACATGCTCCTGGGCAAATCAGAGTCGCCTTCTACTCTGAGAAGGAGAGATGCCATTGGATAAAAAAACAATATATTAAATAACCCCAACCTTTGGGATAAATCTAACCATCGGCAAACAAACATACAATGACTTTTTGTGAGAACGAGTCAGCTATTGTTGAAAATCCAATAATTTAGGATCTTTCGTTCTGAGAGTAGAGTTTTGCTGACAAATCATGCTGCTTACCTACTAATTGCTAGCTCTGTTATGAATTTGATTAGCATAATACTTGTATGTATTTTTCCTTTTGGTGGTCATTTTATCTTGTAATTGCCTTTTGGTTGTGTTTGAACATGCATGTGCAGATCGGCCATTTTGAAAAGCAAGCAAGTTGACTCGCTGTTGGTATTGTGGAACAAAAGAAAGTATTATCTTGCTGCAAAATGTTTATTCATAACCGTGGGACCTTGCAGAGAAATGAACTCGGCACTGAAGAGCGCAACAGCCAGTGACACGTGAAAACCAAAGGAAATACTTAAGCTGGAACTGAATCTACTGACAATCGAGTATTCGCTACTGTCGCTAATGTAAGTGGAATATTTAATACAACTAACACGTTTTCCGATACAACTGAATGTAGTTGTCGGATAAATCTCTACTCGTAAATGTATTAACAAAGACCAGATGTAATCGGCTAAACAGCTAATTATTATTAAATATTCTACTTTATAAAATGGTAAATAAACTTTTTAGTAAATGATGAAGAGTTGAAAACTTTAAAAGACTAGAACTTTACGAGTATCATCATCATCATCATTCTTTTATTAGTGAAGTTAAATTCTTCACTGACATATTTGCTAGCCCGCAGATAGCATTAAAACTAATCGAGTATCAATTAGACAAAATGTATTGCTTAGTTTTACGTAGTTTTGTAGTTTAAGCATGTCGTACTTTGTTGTTTTCAAAGATTGTTGGTACTGTCAATACTACAAGTCATATGAGAAATGCTGAAAGATTCACTATTGAAAAGTCCTCTTATAATACTAATATAGGGCTTCATCTGATTGCCAGAAAATTTATTATCGTTTACAGGGAAATAAATAGTTGTACATAGATGGGAAGGCTTCTCCGCAAAACAAACTGATTCAATTTCAATTTTTGTTTTTTTTTGTTCCCACTATCACGTAAATTTAACAGAACGTATCACTGATCTGAAGTTGTACAAACTGAACTCTCCAGTGCTGCTTAAGCTACATGTAACACAAAAATAATGTCATTTCCCAAACCTCGGATTAGTTCATGCACATTCAAAAATAAGGTCGTACTTTGTGATTATGTTAGTATGTGGTTATGCATTGAGCACTTTCACGATGTATTTAGTTGTCGCACATGTTTTAGCTTCGGTTGCCGGTTTACATTGACGGCAGCTACGGAAACCGGAAATCGTGTGGAGGTATTCAAGACGTTAAACCATGAAATTAATGTTTCTACTACAGACTCTGATTTAATTTCTAACATATATATTTAAAAAACAAACTTTTTTATCACTTTTAGGCTGAATATGATGAAATGATTTAAAGCCTTTGTTTTTCAAATACGTTCATTCAAACTTTTCCTTGCAGAATCAGTAACAATAATAATAATAACAGTAAAAATAATAATAACAACAATTATAATAATAATTATTATTATAATAACAATAACTGTAGCAGTTAAAGATAATGGTAACGTCAATGACGAGTGATAATACTAATAACAATGACGATTCTATAATAATATTGATAATGATAAATAAGTGCACGATAAAGCGTGCGCTAGGGTGGACGGGAAAGCAGGCGGTTAGCTACTTAGCAATTTGGTCACGCAAATCATTTTTGAAATTCAATAATTTACACTTTTACTCCCGTAGCGACAATTAAAATGAAACTAGCACAATTTATATAAGCAAAAAGGCGTATTAGAACGCTTACATTCAAACTCATGGCGGTTGCCTCCAGCGACCCAGCTTCATTCCCAGCATGCATGCGGAGTTTGTCATATGTGATGTCGTGCAAGCTGTGTAACTCCTCGGTACCACCCCTGTTCTTGCCCTGCGTCCTGTGTTCCCAGCTGCTTGTGCGAGGGTCAAAACGATACTAGAAATATAACGTCGGAACGCAAGTAAAACACAGTCCATAACACAATGTACACTATTAAGTCGAATGAGGACTGACAGCGCTTGCGTGAAAAGGCTGATCCAATGTTAATAGTGAAAAACTGTAAAAAAAATTTTTTTTTTTTCTTTTTCAAATTTATTTTAAATGAGGGCTGATTGCGCTGGAAGGGCCGATGCTATGTTAATAGTGAAAAACTGTAAAAAGTATTTAATATTTCAATTTTTTTTTTACTTTTTTTATTTATATTTTTTAGCTTTTTTTTCTCTGAAGGGAGAGAGGCGCTGCTACAGGTATCCCCAATAGACCAATTTCGATATATTAAAATTCAGCTTGAAACAAAAGACATCAACACGATGCTCTGGGGAAGAATTCATACAAACTCAAAATATATTCCCCAGAGCCTCGTGTTGATGTCTGTTGTTTTAGGCTGAATTTTAATATATTGAAATTGGTCTATTACAGTAGGCCCTTTGTTGGGGAGGAGGACACGATCCACATTCCGACTGGCATTAGCCTACCCCTATTGACAAGTGTATGGTCCCCAGATAGAACGTCGAGAGACTAGACCAATGGCTTAATGTCCCTGTCCCTGGAAATGTGTATATGAACACTCGAAGGAAAAAGTCAATGTGCACTTTTTGTGTCAAAATTCAGGGCGTCTGCTGGTGTGGGTTGTTCTTGCGTTTTGCGTTCTTGACTGGTCGAAAAACACATTCCGCAAACACATTTTGCGTTCACGGAGTTATCGGTAAAATAGCTTATTTAAAATGTTTATATGGTACGTCAATAATTGTAGAAGTTCTTTTTATTTTATGTATGTTAAAGTGCCCATAACCTAAAAATTTTTAATTTCTTATTCCTCAAACAAGAAATAAAAATATTTAGGATATGGGCACTTTAACAAAAAAGTCATTTGACGCCACAGCGCTGCCATCTTAAAAATATATTTCTGCAATCCAAAGAAGGCTACTATATCTGATTTTTGCTAGCCTCGTTAGATCAAAGTAAAGTGACTTAGATTATTCCAAACTAACACCAAAGCAATTCATCTTTAAATATAAAAAAATAACGAAACAACAGGAAAAGACATGTTTGCCTTGTTTATGTGACAAGGGTTTTATTGTAAGCGTTAATGAGTTATTTCTTGGAGTGGGTGAAGATTCGCAACTATTCCAGCAAATTGATAGAAATCTTGTGATATATGTTTTGTTGTTATATTGTTACCATAGCAACCATTAAACCAAAAGGGACTTAATGATTTTTAATTTTTTTCTTATAGATTGCGTTTAGAGGCTACCCCCTTCGCTTTGTTAATTGAAAACAGAGTTAAAGTTATTGCAAAAAAGAAGTTCAATATAGCTAAGGTGTGTTTTTGTTTTCTTAACCAAGTCAGTTTCTTATAAAAAGCACACTTTTTTGTGCAGAGGTACAGTTAAACCTTGTGCTTGGGGTTCAAAACCTCAAAATTGTCAGTTTGCAATAGAATTGGAAACGTTTATTGAATACGTGATCATAGTTTTGGCATTTTCGGCAAATTGCTTTCATTTTCATGTACAGTCTTATTATAAGCAAAATAAAATAGTAAAAGGAAGCTGGTAAGGAAACCCTGAAAAATCAAGAAATTTGCCCATTTTATATAGTAATACACAGTAAATCTTTTTTAGTGCAGCAGAGGTCTGGAAAATCGCAGAGATCCGTAGGCGGTTACCCAAGATTAATCAACGTTACGATAATCTTGTACCAGGAGGGGGTGTGGAGTCAAAACATTCCCTTTCCTCGTCTTCGTAACATCAGCAATCCGAGGACAAATATCAAAGTCGATGGTGTCTAGCAATGGTAGGTATTGCCGATAGCAGTATGACACAAGGAATACCCAAGGTAGCATTATGATATAATGATTAACTGATCATGAGGTAGTAATAACATGCAAGAATTACCTTGAGATAGTAATACAATACAAGAATTACCTGAGTTAGTAATATAATACAAGGATTGCCTGTGGTAGTAATATAATACAAGAATTACCTGAGGTAGCAATATAATACAAGGATTACCTGAGGTAGTAATATACTACAAGGATTACCTGAGGTAGTAGTATAATACAAGACCTACCCGAGGTAGTAATAACATACAAGGACTACCTGAGGTAGTAATATAATACAAGGATTACCTGAGGTAGCAAAAACACACAAGGATTACCTGAGGTAGTAATCTCCATCCGTGTGAAGCCACCATATCAACTGCTTCCAGTACAAAGTTCAGAGTATCGTCGTCAATGAAGAACGGCAGATTTACCCTCGCAAACCCTGGCCTTGAAACAGTTGTAGATTGTGAGTAACATCCAACATGCATGTAAAAGAATAACAAAATTATGCTCACAAACCCTGGCCTGTAAACGTCGGTATTAAAGTGTAGAAACACACAACACACATTTAACAGAATTTTGACCCTTAAAATAATGATATCGACCTAAATCTGAAGCGTTAAAGCAACTAAAATGACACCTGCATTACTTGAAGTCAAATGAAGGACACTTATTGTCGTTAACTGGATGACGTCGTCACTTTCAGTTTATGCATAGTGAATTATGCAAGTTAATGTTTGAAACAAAATACAGGATTTTTTTGAAAAAGTTGTTTTACTTTTTTTTCTACGTCTATTTAATTTTTTTCCTTTTTTTCTAAGACGGACACGTTGTGCAATGACCATCTATCACAATAAAACTATCAAAACTTTTTAATTGTTGTGGCAAGGCCAAAGCTACTTGCATGCTAAAAATCGCTTTTATGTACATGTGTAATCATTTGGAAAACCTTGGGGTGTCAAGTTGACCCCCACCACCCTCCCCCTCCCCGTTATACTTTAGGGTTTGTCTATTCGAAGGTTAAAACTTCATGCAATAAGTAGTTGTAAGTAACGTGCAACATTACAAACATTGATGATTGTGTATGTACATATCAGAATGGCAGATTCACCCTCGCCAACCCCGGCCGCTTAAAATTAGGAGCTTAAGATCACAGTCTCATTAGTTTATAGAATCTTGTTCTCTTATCTAAACCCGGCTTAGTTATAATTATAATCGGAGATGAAACGACGCAGATGATAAAATAATTCGTGGTTGTTAAAAACAGCGTTGATCAAATATATTGAAGACAGTTCAATTTCTAAGGGAACCATAAAGCTCGCATATATTGCAAGGTACACAAAAAGCAAAATTGTCTCATAACTCCCTTCATAAACTGCCAGAAATACTTAGTATTCATGACGTCATTATGATGTATTTATCACGTAACTCATTCTGTAGCAAGATGTTTGACGACTTTCTTTCTGTATTATTTATTCTTGACTTTAATGCGTTTGTCGGGGAAATTTTTTGGTGTATTTGCGTCTCAACTGGGAGCTAACTTAGAAGTCGGGAATATCTAACACAAGGTGATCTCAGAACCAACCGAAGACAAACAGGGCGCCCTGTTTTGTATGCGCACAGTTTCTATAAATACTGAATGGTCAACACCACACTGAATTTATGTTTGTCACACGATGGCTGGCCTACAGAACGTAAACGAAGGAATCTTGGAACATTTTCGGAGACCAAAATTTTGCTTTTCATGAATAAGCCTTACTTTGTCTTCGCTTAAACTAGGATAGAATTTAAATAGGGCGACCAATCCCTGCTTTTGGCACGAACCTCGATAGTAAAGCCATCTGTACTTACTTCATTATTTCCAGGACCTCAGGAGTACTTGAATTCGGAGACTCACTGGAACCAAAGCTAAAAAAGTTAGGCTGTAAACTGTAAACTAGGCTGTAAGTTAGGCTGTAAACTGTTTTGGTGTATTTGCAGATTTCCGTATATTTAACGTTAAAACGCTTCCTACTTGCTAGTTCAGTGAGCTTGGCAAGGTATTAAATGAAGTTATTAACATTTTATCTGATGAGAAAGTTACTCATTTCTGCTTGTTGGTGATAGTCTGCATGCCACATATCTTTCGCCAAAGGAATACATTTTGACCTATATTTTAACAGGAAGGCTAGTCTTTGGTATGCCTAACAAAACGTTGGAGCTAGCTAGCGTTCCCTGAGAATGCCTTGGAACGACTCAACATCTCTGGATTAAGATTACTGCGAGCGATATGACTTTTATGATTATGAAACAGTCCCTTCGTGTGGTGAAGTGCATGGGACCATAGTGTCGGCTTATTGTTATTTTTATTAATGTTTTTATAGTTATTCTTGTTGTTCTTGCTTTTCTTATTATCATTTTTTCTTCTTATTAATGTTTACATGTAACAATTTTCTTACTTTTGCGCGCGTTCTTCCAGAAACCACGTAAACCTTCTTGCTATGGTCTCAGTCATCCCAAGGAGATCCTAAAGGCGGGAAGTAGAAAAAGTCAAACTTTCGTTTAACATGCAGTTGCAACCATCAAATCGTAGGATAAATGTAGCAAAGCAAATAAATTTACCAAATACAAGAAAACCACATTCATTCAACTGGCGGTAAAATTAAACAAAACGTATATACAGTACAACTAGTAGTGAATGTAAGAAAATGAAAAATGAGCTACTAGCTTTCGTTCCTGAGCATGTACTTAACGTCTTGGTGAAGGATGGACTCACCATGGCATACGGACCTGCGCATGCGCAACCGCCACGCGACTGTATACCGTACAGATCATTAAGAAGCACTGACACGAAGTTATGGTGGAGGAGTTTTCCACTATCATGGTGGTGAACGAGAATGGAGAAGATTGGAAGGCGGCGAGCTGTGCTGCTGCCTAATATGGATATGTTCTTGTTTAGTTTCCACGCTTTGAATGCCCTCCTGGTGACAGAATCAAAGACCACAACTTCAATACATGGAATTAAAAGTAAAACTATTTTACAACTTAGAATATCTAGTCTCAATTTCGCCCAAAACGTAAGAACATTAGTTAAGAAAAAGCACAGTTAGCCTTATTTAGTTTTTATATGTTCAAAAAATAATAATAATAATAATAATAATTATTATTATTATTATTATTATTATCATTGTTATTATTATAATTATTATTATTATTATTATTTTTATTATTATTATTATTAAAAACGATAATAAAAAAACAACAACAAAAGTCGAAAGAAGCAGTTTTATGCTGAATTTGCCGACTACGTTTTATGTATCAGTTCAATGTCTAAAATTTACATTCAAAGTTGATGGAATTTACTCCTGTGTGTTAAACACGACGTTCTGGTATAAAAAGAGCGACCCGGGGGGGGGACTTCACATGTTCATTTCACATTATGTGGAGTGAATATCTCCGATTCTCGATTTCCGCTTCTTTGACTTTTTAACCTTTTGGTTAAAGCGCGAAACTCAAAATCGAATAGAATATCTAAATGCTTACTACCGAAATTGAAGCTGTCAGTGCCGCCTAAAGTTACAAATCACTGCAGTCATTCCCCAGCTAGTACTCTCTAGCTACCTATGTGTTTCTTACAACTTGAAACCCCAGTCTCGAAAATATTAATAATTAACTCTTTGGTACAAGACGGCATACACAAGCCAAGTTTGTCGTTGTTGCAAAATTTAGATTTTAGAGTTGGCATTTCAAGAAGTGAAAAAAGGATGAGTTTAGTATTTTCTGCCAGAACCTCTTGTTTAAAAGTACTTGCGGTAGATATGTACATGCCGCAGTAGTGCTCTGTACTGAAGTAGCGGTCGCTATGTTTTGTTCTTGGGCAGCTCAGTCTAAGTTTCTGAAGCTAAGTTTAGTGCTTCCGTTCAAATGGCAGTGATAACGCTATTTTAAAAGACAGCAAAAGTTTGCAATCAAATAGACGCCTTACTTGCACAATTCTTCCTCTCTTTGTTCTATTACATCGGTACCGACATTCTGTAGGAAGAGACAATAAAGAGATCATGTTTCAATTTACAAAAACAACAATTTCGTTATTTAAAAAATTATCTACCAGCAATGTTGTTGTTGATATTCCTATCGGAGTTGTGAATTGCCCTTTGATGCGATCGCGCTCATTGAGGCACTGGATATTACCAGGTGAACGCACTAGGCACGCAAGGCACGTCGGACTGATTCTGGCATATGATGGCACCATCCCACATTTCCTTGCGCGCGGGGTTGTTTTTCCAAAATGGCGTCCAAATTCCAGATTCACGACTCGTGTGTTTCTTTGCCCGAGTTGCCTTCTGGGATGGTGCCATATGCCAAATCGAGGTGGCGTGATCTGATTGGCGTAGTGAGGTCACGTGAGAAACTGCCGATCGTCTGGTAAACAACCTTTAATATCAAGAGAACACAACCGTGCTTCGATCTATATGATAACCATCGGAATCTTGGGTTGGTATTATTCTCCACCCCCATGCACCTGTTATCTTAGTATAGTTCTACAAAGTGTCGTGAATTCAAATTCCTCTCGGACATTTTTGGTGTTTTTGTTTCCCTCTCTCAGATGTTACTTTCTTGTGTCTTTCTTGTATATTCGAAGGCCATTATATAAACTTTGGAGAGAATATTAATTTGGAGTTCGCCAAGAAAACAACAACTGAGATGGGGAAGCTTTTTCTATGCCATAAACGAGATCAAACAATCGATATAGTTATTCCCATACAAAGTGTTAAAAAGACGACTCAGTCATCCATATCGCTCTACCAGACTAAAAACTATACAAAGTCTAAGCTTGGGCTACCTTTGGGGGTAATAAAAGACATATATATGGCAGAAAGAATATAATCTTTTCTTGATGCAAACGCTTAAACTACAATAAAAGAATTGTAACTACCGCTGATCGCGTTTACCGACCTGTTTTAGTTGAAACACCATTCCAGCTCTTATGGATTCTATAATCGCGGGTGTACCTCCTTCCTCTCGACTCTCGATGTCTTTAACATAGCAGTGCGTGTCTCTAGTAACCTGAATCATCACAGTGAGGAACCGCTGAGTCAGCTTAATTTGGAACTTAAGCAACGGGGATCAGAATGTCAACGAGAACGGTCTAAATCAATATCACTAACTTCATAACACAACGCCTTTTCGTAAGCGCCTTTAAAACAAAATGTGAAAAACTTTAACTTGGATTTCTGTTGGTTGGCAACGTGAACGTCTCGATAGAGTTTGCTACATCATTTGTTTGGGCACAAAACTAGTGATTGCTTCCTTTCAAACACCACAACACTTTTTCGTAATCGTCTCTAAAAACACACCATCACACCTTATCTTACTCGCTTTTGAATTTCTGCTCTTGTTCTTTCACACACCATCACATAGCATCTTTTCGTAATCGTCTTTAAAATAAAAAAGTTTCTCATTGTTTCCTTCCACACACCTTCTCGTACTCGTCTTTAAAAACAGAAATAAAATGGTTAAATCATTGTCATGATGGCAATCGAGCTCCCACTTAAATTTAAACCAACATATGGACACTGATAAGTATAAAAGATCAAGGCAATAATAATACTAATAATAACAGTAATAATAATTATCTTTATTTTTGTTATTATTACTTTTTATTATGTTTAAAAGTTCAGCTCTTCATTACCGACCTGTTATTTTATATTGGCGGTAAGGGAGTGGAGAATAGAGACAAAAGCTATGCATTTGTTTTGAAGCAAAAAAGAAAAGCGGACGGAACAAATTTTAGCGAATTGAACAAACTGCAATCAAAATACTAAAAAGATATTTCCACAGTAAACCCACAAAAAACAAATGGTTCGTCCGCTTTGGCCTTAAAGTGACTATGTTCCTTGAATCTGAATTATTATGAAGGGCGCTTTAACATGACAAAAATAGCCGTATATAGACAGCAAGTTTTGGGGGACAGTGACGGAATGACAGTGCTGGTATTATGTGACAATGTTGTTTAAGATCACAGACTGATATTAATGCACGAAAGCGTTCACCACTAGTGCAAGCTATTGCTGGTTTTCGCTCATTCCCCAACAATTCAAATGACAGATGGCACGGCGACAATTTTAGTACACCTAACTTAATTAATTTACAACTCCATTGTTAAAGGGCACCAACATGACAGCTCTGACGTCACATGAAACCAACAAAGCATTATTTACAGTGGCCCGAGTTTAGGCTAGGAGTAGCCTCTTGTTTTTATAGGAACCTATTTTATGAACACGAGGCTGAGATTTGCCCAAAATTAAGAACATGCTAAGAACAAACCTGAAGCTTATAGGAGGACTTTATTTCGAGCACAGTACAAATTCATGGAAAAAACTAATTTTTTCACTGTTTTTTTTTTTAACTTTACTGCAAACCAACGTGTTAAGCTAATGTTCATTGCATGTAAAATTGATCAGGGACTGAATATAGAGTAGATGACCAGTGTCAGGTCCGACAGAGCAAAACTTGACGGCTTTGAGACTGAAACCCGAAAAAAGAGTGTACAAAATGAAAATACAATAGCAACAACAAAGACTGCGAAAACAATGATGATAACGATAAAGATAAATTTTAAAACTCACATAGACAACAGTCCCTCCTCCACAACCGCCAGGTACTGGGTTCTGGAACACGTTTTTCTTTGCTATCAGTAGACCTGTAAGCAAGAAATTAAACGTGAACCGGTTGGTGATATATCTATCCATCTGTCTGTCTGTCTATCTATCTATCTATCTATCTATCTATCTATCTATCTATCTATCTATCTATCTATCTATCTATCTATCTATCTATCTCTCCATCTATCTATCGATGTTACATCTTTGTTTGTGATTTGTCCCCAAACAATGCGTTTTCCATGTTAAAATTGAAGGATCACTCTGATTTGGCGATCGTGGCTATTTGAATGTGTTTTTTAGAAATTGAAATGTGAGTCAATTAAACCAACTTCAATTTTCAGCTTGAATTTCTTTAACTAATGGCTCAACGTTTCCGCCTCGCGGCCTTCCTCAGGACCATTTTGACAGTTGCATTCTCGTTTAACAATACTGACTTTAAATCAACGTCATTCTTGAGTATAGCTTTTATGCATATTGATCCATATTGAAGTTATCATCATCATCACGCATGCAGTTGTTACGTAGTTGGTTCGCCATAATGAAATATAGGTTTGCAACTCGTATTTGCATTCTGGTATTTTTTTAATTGTTTAGGTAGGTATGTAGGCCTGGGTATCATTCCATGCGTTGCCATTAAACAAGTGCAATCTTGAAATCGATGCTGTTCTTGGTCGGCAGCCAGTGGAGTTGTGCACCAAGACAGGGCTGATACGGTGAAACTGGGACTCGTGAGGAAAATAATCACTAAGGATGAAGTTTTACATACGATCCAGTAGTCATTTGGGAATTCCAACAGTAATATCGTGTGATATTGTCACGGATGCTTGACCGACGTCAACGTCTTAGCTGACTTGACAGGCAAGCATGTTAAGTTTGCATATTGCTGTTTTAAAACTGTTTTAAGGTGGTGCACCAAGGCAAGAGAGTCGGTGTCCGAATTAGCAAAATCTTGATTTTCGTCTCAAGTTTCGAAGATTCTGCAAGTTTTAGCTTGAAAATCAGAGTTTATCAAAGCCGTTCTTTGCCGGTCTCTAGGCGTTTAAACTTTCCGGGATTGTAAAACAGTGTGTTCTTTTTTTCGCAGACTTTACCTTTGCCGATAAAGTCAGAAAAGTGTAGTTATTAGCCGAACTACTCAATCTTTTTGGCCATTTCGGCATGACGGATTTCGGCGAGGAAGCGGTTGGCCGAAAGAACCAACATCGCAATTGAACACTCAGTTGCGAAAGCTCTTTTGGAAGAAAGTTTGAGCGAGCTCAAATTATGCAAATTTGAAATTCAAATTAAGTTTTCGGGGTTTTCACTGAGACAAACCGTCGTCACGAGTGTCACTCGAACGCATTTTGTCTTATTTTAGCAGAA
>JAOBYF010794644.1:0-13773 GCA_025403605.1 Parazoanthus darwini
CATATCATATCATATCATATCATATCATATCATATCATATCATATCATATCATATCATATCATATCATATCATATATTGTATCATGTCATGTCATATCATATCATATCGTATTGTATCATATCATATCGTATCACAAAACGGCTTGCTCAGCTGAGTTAGAACTACTGTGTGTCCACATGTGATTGTAAAGCGTACTGGATGTTTCGCAATTTTGAGTTATGTTTATTTTTACGTTTAGGCAGTTAAGGTTAATAAACAGCGCTGATTTAGAAATACACCATTAAAGCATTATAACGAGGTACACTGACAGCCATTGTCTTACGTTATTATGATGCAAAAAATACGACGCAGAAATGAGATACAGGCGAGCAACTTTCTTCTCTTTTATTAACGTTTTCAAATAAATGCATTTCAAGCTGACTTATTTACAATCATTTACCAATTTGTTACAGATTTACACAAGTTTCTTTTTCGTTTTTTCTTATAAAAAATCGAATATTATAATTAACATCAGCACTCTAATTTTAGCCCTAAAAACATGCATGTTTTTTGTCATTTTACTTTAGTACAATTTTTATTGGTTCGTTTCACTGGTGTAGTTTTTTGATCTTGAAAAAGAAGAGTTACTCGCCTGGTCTCACGCCTGTTTTGCTTGTTAAATTAAAAGAACTTCGCCTTATATCTTTATGCTTTAAGAAATAAACTTTAAGCGAATGAAAATTGAGTATAGTACCTATTTTTAGGATAACCTTTTATTAGGATTATTATTTCATGTACTAAATGTATTTCAAATGTTCTTAGAACAGAAAACGCTGACCACACGAGTAACACCTTACTTGACAAACTTTTACCTGGGAAATGGTTTGTTAAAATTGTTGATATTTTGGAATCTAACTTCCCACAAGGGGCCGGGTAACTTTGGTCAATTTTAGCATCTTTAGGTATATCGCTAGCTGCAGAATTAACTTGATTAGATGCTCAACCTTGAGCTTTTTGTGGCACCACCTCCATTCCCATCTGACTTAACACAAAAAGGTGCTAACTTAACCACCGCACATTTATATAACCAAACTTGTCAAAAAGTATAAAGCTATATAACATCAGGGTCCATTTCTATGCAGTCTCTTTAAATGTTTAGCACCCCTTCCAATTCCAATTGCCTTATTTCACTATGACGTCACAGTTTGTTTACATTTTCAACTATCCACAGAAGTCTCCAAAGCACATTTTCAAAAATTGAATAAAACGATGTTGTTCTACTGGAATTTCCGATGATTTTGACATATATATCGGTAGAAGGATGAATGGCAATGATTATATGCATTTTCAAAACACTGCGGCGTACTGCCATAGCATTGTGGGATTAAAGAATTAAGGGCAAAACAAAACGTAAACAACTCGTGTCTTACCACTTTTAAAAACTGCAATAAATATAAATAAAAATTAAAACTAAACCGTTCTCAGTTGTGGCCCAAGTGAGGCAAGTCAAGTGAAAATCAATTAAGACTATCTTCAGTTAAAAGTATAGCGGTTTATCTTATGTTAATTTACAGTCTGTGACGTCACAGTGAAAAGAGAAAAATGCTTTTCATAGGCAACGCGTTGAAGACGTGTATGAGCTCTTTCACTAAATTTAAACTCTTCCCCACGTGAACATCAATTGTTGATCGAATAAGTTGTATAACAGAAGCAAAGATATACTAGCTTTCAAACGAGACAGATATTTTTGATTAGAGTGCCACTATCTCACACGCATGTCATCAATGTTCTAATTCTCGTTTATGTATGTACGTGCATATTTTTAGTTACTTGCTAGTTTTAGTTTTAAAAACTTGCCTTTTAATTAAAAGTATCAGTCAGTATAGAATTCGTATTTGAAAGATATCTTGTGAACTTTGCCTCGTTTTGTTTTGTTTAGTTTTGGCATACATGGAATTCATAGTTAAATCACACTCAGATTAGAAGGCTTTTTTTTAAAAAATTTGGATTTGTTATTTTCTTATCCTTTTACTTTTGTGGATGTTTTCCGTGTAAGGAACTTTTCTATGCTTTCTATGCTTTTTTTCTGCACGTTTACGAGGTCGTTGATATCGTTTCGCGTGCTGCTTTTCAAACTTTTTTTCATTTTGTTTTCTGACCATTCTCTTGCTGAGATTGCTACTTCGTGAGACAGCGCGCTCTTGTATTTCCTCTCGAAGAATCTTAGTAAAATCTGTCAAAAGCATTGGATCGAACTTACCAGCAGTAACCACTCGACTGGATCCTGGCTGGGGGTATAGGTAGCGATAGTTACCGTAAGGAGACCCATAGTATGACTGCAAGGCTTTCCTTGGTTGTCCTTGGTAGACTTGCCGCAAGTTAAGGTAGCTGAGGGGCCTTGTATACTGTGGTGCGACCGTTGCACTTTCTGTGGCTGGTTGTGAGTGACTACTAAGAGAGGCGCTAGGCACGGTCTTAGTATGTGGCTCTGCAAACCAATAGAAACACGTTGTAGCTTTTCAGTTTAACTAATGCTTCTATAGCCTACTATAGTTTTATAGATGTTTTGGATAATGAAAATGCCGCACTTTTTGACACAATTTGAACTTGTGAAAAGGCATTTGATTTGTACTTACGAAAAGGAATTCTATTTTGAACTTGTGAGAATTAATAATAGTATTTGATTTTGAACTTGTGCAGCGGCAGTTAGAAAGACTAAAATTTTCACTGTATCTACACCTTTCGTTAGATTTCCGCTTTTTCCTGGGAAGCAGGTGTGGGAATATATAGTTAACATTAAGAAAATTCAAAGTTAAGGGTGAAAAAAGACAAAAATCTTTAGAAAATACAATACACTTACGTGTACTCTAGATAAATCCTTGGAAAGAACAGCTCGGAAATTAAACGTTTTTGAAAACACAATAAAAAACTTTCTTGGACTAGCTCTATTAAGTGTTAACAGCAGATCAAGCTAGCTTAGAAATGTCAGCACGGAATCCGATTTTGTTATCTTCATTAGAAAACTTGTCTCACAAATTATGACACTCAAAATTGCCAAAATCGCCTGTTTGAAATCCCATACCGTTAGCATTGCCTCCACAGATAGATGTGACATCATCATCTCCCAGGTATCGCTCGTAAAAGGCGATATCACCACTTTCAAACTTACTGCACCGGAAGTGAGGCCCATAATTCGGGCGACCAATCATTAAGCGGGTATTAGCATCAGTCACGTGACAACCTTTAGAATGACAGCCCATGCAGTGTTTGCCGTCTGTTGTGTGTCCTTTCTGCTCACAGTTTATGTACATTCTCAAACCTAAAAAATGAAAAGACGAAAAAAAGGTAACAAGTGTTTAGGATGTAAGATTTAAAATAGAAAAATAATAAAGAAACGGACTGTGCAAAACATTACATCTCAAACTTCCCCTTTCATTCGGGTATTCTGACCTTCGTCTTTTCTCCATGTTAAAAGAACATCCTGCCAGCGATCAGTGACCAGCGGTGTTTCCAAGCAGAAGGCCTTGTTTGCAATCGCGATGTCAGCACGTAAACTACTGCCTTGAACGTAGAGGGAAAACCCGCGGGAGTTGAACGTTGACGCTCCAGAGTCAACAATGTAATGAACATCCTCGTTTGCCTTAGCTTCTTTGTCGAATTTCAGAGTCATCTCAAAAGAAAGACCCTCTTCACACTTATCAGGGTCTACGGTGATAGAATTAACATATATTAGGGAATCATTGGCCATGCAGTGAGACTAAAGAAGAAAACTTGTGAGGTATACGATTTCTCGTGCATAAAAACATTGTATATGTAGCATAATGTTTTTGTCCATTTTAGCCATAAATTCAACATTCTTTTATGTTTTTAAAATTTTGGCGCCGTTGAATACAGACAGACCAGATTTTACATACTTGGTTTTTCTTACTCTTGGCATGAATGTCATGCATGAATGATTCTCCCTATCGGGCTGAGCGAAATCCGTATACTCAACGGTATAGTTTCCGCTAACAAAAACACTAACTGCGTGTAGGTAACGTTCTCCTTGTTTGGTTTTCTGACTTAAAAATAATAAAAAAGCATACAGGTAGCTTTTCAGTACGTGCACCGTTCCTTAAATATTCAGTGATCCGTTTATGCAGATAAATGAAATCTCATTTTGTCAGAAGTTGCTTATTGGAAAACAAATAAGAAAGCAACCAGCAGTTTGCTCCTAACTGTGTTTTATATTTATGGATGTAAACTTGCTGCTGCATAAAACTATTTCAAAATGTGTCCTGAATTACATATTTCCGATAGCGCGATTTAGAGCATATTGCTACATGCTGATGGTACATGTACAGTTATAATGGTATACTTAACAAAGTATCCCATACAATCCCAAACTTACTTTATGATACTACCAGATCTCTCTGACAGCGAGGTTGCGACTGGCCAGTACTCACCACTAATGCATCCTCCAGCAAAGTCTCCTCCAGCGAGCCAAGCGTCATAGCCGTTAAAATTCAAACCACCTTTGACCAGTCGCACGTCACCGTGCGTTATCATTGCAGCGCCGGGGCTCCCCGGAATACGATCCCCAATGAGACGGTCCAGCGACCAGTGGTAGGTGGCTTTCACTGCCAAGGAAATTGGACCTGTTAGTAATCCTGTGCAATTTATCGACCTTACAGTTGGTTATAATAGCAAGGGACATGGTTAATGGATTCCAGCAGAAAATTAGAATCAATAAATCAGACACAAATGACACGGTTTAAAGCTAAAAAAAGAAAGAAAGTTGCTAAAGCCATAGTTAAGAGTTGTATGAGTACAAATTAGTTTTCAATACTTTTTTTATCATGTATCAGAACTTCGTTAGTTCTGGAAATGTCCAAACTGACTAAAAGGCCACATTCTAAACTTATCTTTGTAGCCACATATGGAACTTAGAGATATTTGTATAAGTTTGAAATTTACACTATCAAGCTATTAGATTTAACAAACTGTAAAAAAATCAAAGAGACAAGCTCAATAAGTAAATTATTATGTTATTATATTCTAACTGAAAGTAAAGTAAAAAGTACTGCGCCTTTTTAGTCGTTCTTCAAAATCATAAAAAGCGGCTACATTATTTGATTTACATAAACTAACAACTGCTTAAAGCAGTTTTTTACACAATATTTTCTGTTCTAAAATACTTAACTTACCCTTCTCGCGACTCAGTTTTCCGCGCATAGCAACGGTAGGTCCTTGAATTCGGATTTCTGACCTCGCCTTCGTTGGGTTGAGTCTATTGATAGAATCTTCTGGTTTAATTTCATCTGCGTAGTTATTTTCTTTCCCTTGCTCAGCATTTAACGCAGCTCTTGGCTTTTTTCCATCAGGCAGAATATTTTGTTTTCGACTTGCAGGGTTCTGGATAAAAGAGGTTGGCTTAAAGCCTGATGGCTCAAATGGATTTAGTACTGGTTGTGAGTTAAAGGGATAAGTTGTTGGCATTGAACCGTATTGGTTATTATTGTTGTTACTATTATAGATCAAGCTAATGCCATGCGGTCTGTTATAAGATTGTGGCAAGGGGAGGACGTTTTGTGCTTGATACTGTTCGGTGGACTGATCAGCTGCATCATCCGTTGTTGATACTTGAACGTGGGGAATAACCTTTGAATTAACGTCTGGCAAATTTGCTGTTGTGACGTTACGCCGCTCGTCCAGGCTCGAACTTGGTTTAATATTGTTTGAAAGCTTTGCATGTTGACTTGGTAAATCTGCTGACACGATTGTTCCAATGTCTGTTGGAATTCTATGGGACTGATGTTTGTCACCAACGTGTAGTTTCTTGTGATGAGCATGCGCGACTTTGATAGTTCCATTTACAACTCCATCTTTAATGACAACACCCTCCCCAATCTCTCCGCCTTCTATGATTCCACCCTCTATTATCCCGCCCTTTATTTTACCAGCAAGAACTACTCCACCTTCGAGTTTCCCTCCTTCCATCACCCCACCCTTTAATACTCCGCCCTCAATGGATCCGCCCTTAAGAACTCCTCCTTCTATGCTACCATTCTTCATCTCCCCTCCCAACACATATCCAGCTTTAAGCGAGCCGCCCGAAATTTTCCCATGGAGCAAATTACCACCCACAATTTCTCCCCCTGTGAGAGTTCCTCCTTCCATTTTCCCGCTTCTAATGGAGCCACCACCAACAAACCCACCTTTAAAGACTCCACCTTCTAAACTTCCTCCCTTTAACCTTCCTCCCAACATGACTCCACCTTTAATATCCCCACCCTCCACGCTACCGCCTCGAAGTCTCCCCCCAAGAATATTGCCAGATTTTATTTTTCCTCCTTCTACTGAACCATTGAGAACGCGGCCACCTTCGAGCAGACCATCGTGGAATATCCCTCCCTCAAGTGTACCATTCCTTATCCGACCACCTTCCATTCTGCCACCTGTTACAACACCACCTTCTATCGATCCAGCTTTGATGTTACCTCCCCCGATATAACCCCCAGAAATAACACCGCCACTTATCTTTCCACCAACTATTCGTGTTCCTTTAACTTTTGAAAGAAGAAAATTTTCTTTATCTCTAATCTTAATTTTCTCCTCACTTTTATTGGCTGCTTTTCCTTTGACCCCAATAGACAGAGGCTGGGCAACTTTCCCACTTGATTCAGCTTTAGCCAAATTTCCAACTGGGTTACCTTGAAGCAAATTTCCAGATGGTAAACTTGTAAGGTTGTTTATCCAATTAAAAAACGAATTTCCTTCTTCTGTTCCTTCGTACTGGTTTTCGTTTGTTTTCGTGTTAAGGTATAAGGGCTTGTTTACACCACTTTGGTTTTGACCGAGGTTGCTTTGATTTTCCAACAGTCTCGAACCATTGATTATGTCATCTCCAGCGTATACAGGCTGCAGCTCACCTTCGTGATTGGAAGGTTCTGACTCAGGGTTTTGATCAGAGTAGAGATATTGCTGTCCTCCTTTTACCTCAGTTGTTTGCTGGTCAGTTGCGTTTGTATTTAACGTTGAGTTACCCACAATGTTGTTTCCGGCCTTGGTTACTGGAGAATCATTTATTGAAAATACTTCTTTATTTGGTTTGCTCGATTGTACTGGCAATGGTGTATGTTCAGGATCTAAATCTTTTGCTTTAACTGGGGGAGGTTTTATTCCTTTGTCTATAGCGTCATAAAACTCGTCCTGAGTATTATCCCTGTTAGTTGTAGGACCCGATGTAGGATCGTAAACAAAATTTTCTGAATTTTCGTTTTTGCTCTGGGACTTTTCCTCTGTTGCTGTATTAGCATTTTCTGCAGTGGAGCTGCTTTTAAGATCGTCATTTTGTTCTTGACTTTTATCAAGTGGTTTTATCGTGTTGTCGAGAGGTTGGCCCACACTTTTGTGTTCCATAGGTCCGTATTGAAACGGTTTGACGCCATTATCATATGCTTCGTTTCCATAGTCATGCTCGTGCACACTATTGGATGGATCATCGTCTTCATAAGACATACTTTCTCCATCTTCCGATTCATTGTCATTTCCCTTAGTTGTTTGCGTAACCGATGAGTTTTCTCTAATGTGGCCAGCATTCGAGTGAAATGTTTGCTTCGCTGAAGGGTTTGATTTCTGCTGTTTTACTTTAGGAGTGCTTTTGCCTTTCTCAATAGCATCGTAGAACGGATCTCCTTCAGAATCATCGGGGAATTCCTGAGGGGTTTCTGGTCCTACAAAAACATCAGCAGGTGGTGGTTTATTTGTTTTCTGCCCTTCCTTCTCGCCATTTAAAGCATCAAAGTAGTTGGTAAGTGTGCCCTTATCAATATCGTTTACTTGATTAAATCCCTCATCCGAGTCCATATCAAGTCCTTTTGTATAAGAATCCTGAACGTTATCTAGACTATCAATGGATTTATCAATGTCCTGTCTTCTTCTCTGTATCATCACGTCTTTTTTCAGGTTATTTTTGGCTCGAGCTTTCATCGAAGACTTTGCTTCAAATTTTTGACTGTTGCTGTAATGTTTATGCTGAACTTTTTGGTGTGATTTCAATAGCTCAACCGAACCATTGGAATTTCTAGTTTTTCCTTTCGTGCCTCCAGAGGTTTCATTCCCAAGAATCGATTGAGTTCTAGGAAGATGTGCTTGACTACCGTTATTTGAGTCCAACAAACCAGAATCAGAATCAGAAAGAGATGACAAGCTCTCGCCGTCAGCTGATACACCCGAAACCTCCTCATTTTCCTGCACCAGCCCAGTTGTTACTTCGGCACTATGGTTTTGGATATGGAGCATTTTAACGTCTCTCTTCAAAACTTTTCCTTTTTTCTCCTGACTTGAAATGCTTTCTGGCTCATCCTTGATATGTGTTTTATAGCTAAAGCTTTTCTGATGATGTCTGGCGTTATTTTCTTTCGTTGTTCTGCTGTTGTAGGAGGCATTCTTCTGCATGGAATGCCCTGTTAAAAAATTGGAAAAAAATAAAACATGTTTAAAAAACGATACGAAAGAGCACTGTTCTGGAAGAGACTGCTCATAAACAATTGTTTAAGATGTTTATTAACGTTTGTCTATTTCTAACATTTTGTAAGAAGGTACCAAAGCTACAAAAGGAAGAGTTCATAACTGTTTTTGCTCCAAGTTGAGACTGAAGAACTATATAGAGATTACAAGTTCCTGAGAGTTTCAAACTATAACATTTAGATATCGCACAGTTTCATTTAGGTCTGATATTTATCGCAATGATGAAATTCACAAAACTAAGTTGTTATCTGCAATTTGGTAGAGGTGTTTTGATGTCAGCGATATAGCACACGAATGAGGAAGAAAACCTGAGCAAATTTATTTCAGGCTTTTATATGGTCCTAAAATTCATTTAAAAGTGTCTATACCACTTCTATCTCCAACACACTTCCAACTAAAGCAATAATCACCATACAGTAAGATATGTGGTACACAATTGAGGTAACAATAACATTACAACTAACCTTTGTGGTGGAGCTTGAAACAGCAGACTGTGGTCACGGAAAAGAGCAACAGTAAAACAGGTCTTTTCATACTTGTTTGTTTCCTGAAACAACACAAACAAGTGAAGTTGATAGTAAGCTTAAAACATTAGTGATGGTATATAGAGACTTATTCAGCCCAAACAAATAACTCAGAACTAGCTTTTTCAAGAACAAGAACATTAGGACCTAACATAATAACGACAATGTGTTGAATACCGCACGAGTAAAAATTGATATATTGACGAAGACAAGAAATAATACGGTACTTTAAAAGTATTCGCTAGCTAAAAAACAAATATACAGCTCTTTGAATTACAAATTCAAGCAAAATTTAACTCGGCGTTACGATGCTGCTGATGGTAAAATGTTGATAAAATACGTTTTAGCTAAAGACGACAACCAATGACACCCCTTTAAACAAAATGTTAGAATAGTCAGTCAGTCGACCAGACAACTAAACACCAGCTAAGGTGTTTTGGTAGGGGAGTGAGGGGGTTTGGAAGGGGTGGAAGGGGGTTGGGAGGAGGGGGGTGAAAAAAGCACGACACGAAGATGAGCTCTTTGTCAACATCCCGAAAATTTTGCCAATTTGTAATACGTTTTTATTAACAGATAGAGGCCAGGCAAGCGTTTTTTATTCCTTTTCTAAAATTTTTAAACGTCTTCAGTTTTTGAAAACTTTGCAATGAAGTTACATTAATTGGAGACTGGCGATGTCACAGTACTTTGCCTCGGATACTGACGGATAAACAAGCAAGTGTACCTAGTATTGTACAATTTTGCAATATAGTTGTACGCTTCCATGATTTTAACAAGAATTTTTATTTTTAGATGTTCCCACCTGGCACTATGGGAGCAATTTTAATATCGCAAAGACACGAATTCATTTATTTTCCTGCGGAATATAGTTTTCTTTTGTTTATTTACCAATCGCGTTATTATACGCATGGGTAACCCAAATCATCGTGTTTTTGAAAACAATTGTTTTGGTTGACATTGAAGTTTGAAAAGAATTATACAGTGGTTTGAGCAAATTAGCAAAAGGAGTGACGAAACGGATGCAAAACAACCGTTGCCAACTTTCTCTCGCATGGTATATAGTAAAAAAAAATTCAATTGATGATTCAAAAGCTACATTTTTCCTGAAAACGTTTCACCATTTTCCAAGCCGGATAAAAACTGATTGGAAATACAAGATTTACCAATGAAATAAAAAATCTGAAGAAACAATATTGTTTAAGGTTACCAACAAATCAAAAGTGCTAATTGTATCCAACTCGGACATAATTTGTTCAATGTACATAAAGGGATTAATGAAGTTTTAAAAGGGATACATTTTTCGTCTAAATTTACACTTAACAAGCCCCAAAGCGGAAAGCAAAATAAAAAGCGCTTTCAGAAAAAAATACATAAACTTGACAACAAAACAAAGACCAACATATAAAGAAAGCCGTACCTGCTCTGTTATGTCTCACTTCAATAGATCCTCTTTTCTCCGTTTGTCCTCAACAGGTTGACTGCTTTACGGACAGGTCATTTTCCTTCAACTTCATGTAGCATCAACAAAATACGAATCACTTTCACTGAAATTGTTTTCACTTATGTTTACAAAGACAAATCAAAACAGGAAGAAAACGGAGGTCGACCCAGTCGATCGTCGCAAACACCATAATTGTGTCAGATCACATCATAATTACGTCATGCTGGAGTCAAATGAACTCGAGTGTGGCCTTTGTTTGTGGTCTAATCTAATTTCTCCTTTGGCCTACTGAGGTGTTGGTAAATACGCGTTAGTGTTGCACGGGCCAACTGCCAAACGCAATGGCTGATTCATTCAATTAAGATTCTTTTTAAGTGACAGCTTGAATGATTTTCACAGACTCTAACCTGATTTTCATTTGTATATGCAAAGCACTGAATTCCCATCATGACAGATTAGTTACTGCCAATTATTGTTGACTGGTGCCACAAAACTCCTTCACTTTACAACTTTTGCATCTCCACTTGAGTTTCAGTTTCCATGGTTACTCTATAGGGTGTCATACACACCCTGTTTTCAACATTTCTAAAAAAGAATTTTACTTACAAACGATTTTATGACCCCGATTTGTTTATGTGTTAGTAATATTGGAATGGCAAGAAGAACATTCATAGACTTTTATAAAATTTCCCAGAATGGAATTTGGCTGAAATGTTAAGATGGCGCAAAACCCTATAAAGCAATAACATATACTTCGTTTAATGTTGAATATGTTTCACTCTTATTTAATTGCGATAAAACAATAAGAATGGGAGTCAAAGCTAATCCATTGTTGTGTGAAATGCGGTTGTATGCTAAAACACGGTGTATTTAAAGCCCTAGAAATTCGTTATGAAAAAAAAATGCCTTGAGAATGCAACAGTTTATGAACTTAAAAACTTGTTATAACACCAACTAGCAACAGCTTGCCGCATGAGTAAGCATTTAGTTAAGATACACTTTTTTAAGAACCAATAAAACTTTGCTCATCCTAAATATTCTTATTTTGAGGGCAATTTCAGCTTCAAAATGTTATTATTTTGTTCTCATTTGTAGTTTAGCATTTAACAAATAAACAGGTATCTGAATTTACAGATATGCAAGATTGCAATGACTGTGTAAATGATGTCGGATATAGTTCGTACACGGACAATGCGACTTTTTTACTAATTAATTATTGTCAATAAATTTCGATTTCCGTATCAGTTTGTTTTTAATTTGTTTTTTATTTTTTGGGCGATTTCAGCCTTAGTTATCTTATTAAGTTTACGTGCGTATACCGACAGATGTGTATGTCACAGTTATGAATGTCTTTAATTTTAGCATCATTGCCAAGGAAAACCCTGGCAAACTAGAAAACGTGTGCAATGAAATGAATTTTCCTTGAAGAGTTTTGAGAGTTTTGCGAACAAACATACATACTTTCACTGTCGTTTTTAAAAACTTACGTTTTTTGTTTTACACAAAATTTTGATGGTTAACCATACATTAATAAACCTGGACTTAGCTCAACAAATAGACAGAGTAAAGTAAAACAGCAAATTGTCCAGAATCATGCAACTTTTAGTGTTGCTTGTTTTTGAAACGTTTGTTTCAAGGTTAATCTACTTAAAAACTGGTTAGGTTGAATTGAGCGTTCCAGATGAGTGAGTTGTACCCCAGAAAATACTGAACCACAGCAGGATCTCAAATACAAGCGGTAGAGCTTGAGCCCAGTGTGTGACGGCACCTATACACTAAATAATACCCTACGCTTTGTCGTGGACATAGCGTAGCGTCGGAAATTATAGAGTGTTGGACCTATTAACAAACTTTGAACCAAACTTAGATCTGAAGAGAATCATGGAGGGAAGACAGTTAAAAAAGTTTTGCAATGTATGCAAGTCGAAAGAAAAAGGCGATTAAGTGGCACGATGAAGCTAAATATTGAATTGTTCAACTGTGGTCTGAGCAGCCAAATAAGTTTAATGGCCATAAAGAGCAGTCAAACATACATGTAAAGTATTTAAAGTATTATCCCACACGGCCGCCCTTTCTTATCGAGAGTGTGATTTACTTTTATTGATATCAGTAATTTGACCGTGTAAAGTTGTACGACAAAAACAATGCGTGAGATGTCATTTGTTCTGCTATATCCTACGCTAAAATTTTCTATGAAATTGTACGCTGTCGTGCCGTAGCGTAACGTAGGTAATTGCAGGACAAAAACGTAGCGTGTGATTTGTAGTTAACAATCTGCTGCACAATTCATCCACCTGGTTATTGGAAGAAAAAGCCGGGGTGAAAGCATTGTGGTGGGCATGTCCTTGCTGGTCTGGATTCGAATGACAAGACTAAACAAAAATCAGAACAAAAAACACAAGTTTACAAAAGAAAATAAGTCAGGAAAAACGTGAGTGCTTTCTGGGAAAATGAACGTTACAAATAAATATTACGTCTTGTCGATCTAAGCTGGTTTTAAAGCCAAGCTAACCTGTCAGCACTCCAAATCACGATAGAGCAAAATCTACAAGCAAAAAATTGATACTGTCTGGACAACTGGCGAACTGCCCTGTGCAAGGAGGCACACTAACTTTTCGTTCGAGCATTATATAGATTGGGGATTTAGTATAATTGGAAAATATATAACTGTTCAGCATTCAACATCAATAAAATGATAATTAAAAGATTATAACTTTTAGCGCGATAAATTCAGAGTAATCAAAACTTCGTAACTCACGTAACTAGCGGTACGTATTGAATGATTGGTATCATTCTTATAAAGTTGGAAAAGCATTTCATCAATTTCATCATTTTTTCGTCAAAACATGCCTGATAAGTTAAATATCGACATTGTCTTTGTTGTTGTTGTTGTTGTTGATAATGATAAGGTTAATTTCGAGGTTGATACTGTTATCATTGTTAGCTATAATAACAATAACAATAGCAATAATAATAATAATAATAATAATAATAATAATTATTATTATTATTATTATTACTATTAATTAAAAATATCATTAATAATTAATTGAAATAACAATAATAATAATAATAATAATTATTATTATTATTAATTTTATTGTTGTTGTTATTACTATTACTATTACTATTATTATTATTATTATTGTTATTATTATTACTACTACTACTATTGTTGTTAATATTATTGTTTAGGGTTAAGTGTTGTTACTTTTATTACAAACTCTCGTTAACCGGAGTTAGTTAAATGTCAATATTATTGCTATTTGGGAAGTTTTTAAACATTTTTGTAATGAAATACCTATTCAATTTCGCAA
>JAOBYF010794755.1:0-13770 GCA_025403605.1 Parazoanthus darwini
AGAATATTTTCAGCCTCAAAATGCCAAAAAATTAAGAATATTGAGCCTGAGTCTGAAAAACAATATTCTTCTAAAAAGAAAAGAGTGTATTGTTACTTCTTTTAATTTATTATTTAAAAAACATAAACGAGTCTCAATACGTTCTATGCTACGTATGCTATACAAAAACAACAGTCTGTATTCAAATAATTTTTAAAAGTTAACAAATTTGCTGAATAGACTGTTACACAACCACAATGTTTATCAACATGTATCTTCTCTTTACGCTAATGGCATATTAATTTAATTTGTGATCTACTACCAACTCTCTGGGATGAAATCGAATGTTCTCCCAACTTATAAAAATGAAATTTATGGGAATTAAGCAACTCACCCTTTTTGCACTTTTAGTAGTGGAAGGGTTAAGAGAACTATCTAACGTAACATTTTGTATAGTATATATTTTAAGAAAGATTTTCTCAATCATCTTTAATGCTAAAATGTCTAAAATGTATGTTTTTAAATACCGATTGGTTTTTTGTTTATTACAATGTGGTGTAATACAAGGACTAGTGTTCAAAATGGAACATGTATTTTCAATCATCAAAGTTTGCAACAAAACAAAAACAAACAGGGCCGTAGCTAGATCCCAAATATAGGGAGGGCATTTGCCCTCCCAGCCTGACGCTAGTAATGGCCCCACTTATAATTGCATTGTACTGAAAAAAAAAATCTTCAAAAAACCAACTTCCGGTCCAAAATTTTGGGGAGGTATTTGCCCTCCCTGCCTGACGCTAGCTACGGCCCTGACAAACGTAATATCTTCTGTATTAGCCGTTTTTACAAGTGCATAACACAAAGTTCTCAACATTATAAATAGTAAAAATGGTTGGTCCAAATACATAATTCTTGATTTACTAAGTTTCCGTGTAGATAAACATAACGATTAAATGACTAAAGGTTTCTAATGAAAGAACCTCGATCACCTAGGCGTGGTTGGTTTATGTATTCGTTTGTGATGACAGAGCGGAACGGATAATGTTACAAAGGTCATGACACGTGCAAAGCCCCAAACAGATCTGTGCTCACAACGTAGAATTCAGATATGCTGGTCGATGTCGATGAAAATGATTCTGATGATGAGTCGGCTGCGGCAATTGAGCACCTTGTTCCGACCGAGGAAAACATTCGAAAAAAACAATTCCGCTTGATCGTTCAGGAGGAAAATGATGAAGTTGAGGTCGGCCAGATGCGAAAACGAGGCTGGCCCACGTGGGCCGGCCCCTGCAAAAAACCAAGCGGGGCGGCCATTTGGAAGACCACGAAAAAATTTCAAAATGTTTCAGATTAGGATTAAGTTCTGCTTACGTCGAACACAATAAAGATTATTTTTGAAAGATTGTTTATAAAGTTTCTATAATGTGCGAGTGACTTTAAACATGTACCTTTCAGATAGCGAGAATTTGTTGGAATTCTAAGCAGGAACTCAAACTTACTCTGGCAACATTTCCAGTAAACATTCTTTGCTTTTTGTGTGCAGCAAAAGTGGCATACATCTGTTCAATTCAAAATGTTTTTGTTAATGTTTAATTGTTCTATTGGAGTATGTTGACCTCAGCTTTGGCAGCTTCAGCTACTGAGTGAAGGATGATAATATCCAGAAACATTGAAACACGACAATGTAGTTTTTCGAGTTTGCTATAACATCTAAGATTGAAACTGTGCACTGTTCTTTGTTCTGAAATGCCTTCAACTTTGTATCGTTCCAATGTCTGTTCGACCCATTTTTATTTTTTCTTAGGGCCTGCTCCTTGGGAATCAATTCTAAGATTTACGGTTTAGAATATTAACCCCATTTAGTTATATACTTAGCAAATATATTGGGTAACCTTAGTGTTGAATCGCTTCTTACATAAATTGCAGATGTAATAAGGTGTCAACTCACCTTAACCGATGTATTTTGGAAACCTGTGTAATTATGTCATGCTGATTGTGTAACTTCAATCTTATACCGTTGGCGCATGCGTGTTTGGAAGCCTGTGGAACGACATCATGTTGTGTAATAGATATTGATAACCAATTTTAATCAGGTGAACAAACCCAATACCCTTGGAACGTGCGTGTTTTGGAAGCCTGAGCTGCCTCCATTTTGGAAAACTCATGGATGTGGTCGGGTAAACGGTGAATCCAATGAAACCATAACCACGTGCAGCTGCAACCACCTGACCGTCTTTGCTGCTTTGATGGACCCGTATGGTACTCAGGTGAGTATCTAATATTGGGCTGTTGACCACGTATTGAACCTACCATCCGATGGACCCGTATGGTACTCGGGTGAGTGTCTAATTTTCGGCTATTGACCATGCATTGAACCCACCATTTGATGGACCCGCATGGTACTCGGTTGAGTATCCAATAATGGGCCATTAACCATGTATTGAACCCACCTTTTGATAGTGCAAAAGTGCTTTATATCTACGTATTGCTACCGTATTTACCCCTGTATAGTGCCCCATTTTTTCGCAACAATTTTGCCTTTGAAATCGAGATCCGCATTGTATAAGGAACCTTTTTTTCATACCAAGTAATTTGCATAACAACACAAAAGTGCAAGTCAAACAACTCCCAGTTTTAACAAACATGGAGAACAACTCAAGACAAAACATTTTCCTAGCTTTATGCATCACTTCAGTCCACATCGATCTCTCTTTTCAACTGGAGTCTCGCAGGTTTATGATCGCGATCGAATGTCTGTTACATTTTCCCGATTATTTCGAAGACAGAAATGTTTTACATGACGAATTTTCCATTTGGGCTTTGTAAAAATCGATCCACTCATTTAGCTCCTGGCTTCTTGCACAAAAACAGCAAAATTTGCAAATATTCCACGCCGTCTTGAACCAGCAGGTCTAGTTTGTTCCAAATCTCCGCGTCCATAAAATGTTACAGGCGTCATTAACATGGTCGCATTCGTTTGTGTTGCAGTAAACAGCACAAAAAAAGAAGAAAACATTACAAAAATCTAATGTTTCGTCGAACGGCAAAACACAAAACAGTTTGTATCAACACTTGTAAACGAATATCATGCTAGTGGAACTAGATTTGAGAGTGTTGCTGATTTTTTTCAGAAAGAGTTATTTGTAGTGATGAACAATGTTGAAACTTTTTTCTGGAAACTGGCTTCAAAATTATACACGGGAAAATACGGTACTTCAATAAGGAACATTAGTTCTTCAAATACTGTCCAAACAAATCAAGAACTGCCAACTTAAAGAGTTATGTGACAGATCATTCTCATTCTCAGTTGTTATACCTAAACTTTGGAAGAGCTCCTTTGTGGCTTTTATGAAACTTATAGAAAAGTATATAGATTGAATAGTTTTGCTTTGATTTTATCTTATCTTTACTAATTAATGAATAACTTAATATCAAATCAACAGTTATTTATTTATATCAATTTATTCTTTTCGTTTAAATAAGCTTTTTGTAAATCGCTTTGAGATCACAGGATACAGCACTACAATTATATAAGTTATATTTTTGTTTTTCTATTATAATCATATTTCTTTATTTATTGTTATTGTTACTATTATTATTGTTATATCAGTCAGTACCTTTATGTTATTATAACTGTGCTTGTTTTATTCTCACTCACAGATGGCTCCAGAACACGAAAATGCATTGGAGATCATCTCCACTGTCGGCTGCTCCGTGTCCTTGCTGGCCGTTCTGATGACAATTTCCATGATGCTGTTCTTCTGGCAAAAGGTGAAACACCCGAGGACAGTTGTCCTGATCAACCTTTGTGTAGCTATCGTTGTCACCTGTGTTCTTGTCATCAGCGAGAGTTTTGCTCATGCTAGTCCGGTAAGTTCAGCTGTGTTTTAGAGAGTTTCTATGACTTTATGGTTAGAGAAAAAAAGCTCAGTTAATGTACTAGTTTTGAAGATGTTACCCTCAAATAGTGTAGAGTAGAGTTGTGTTTTATCGTATGGTATTGCATCGTATATGATATTGTATGATATGATACGATATGATACACTACACTATGACATATGATATATGATACGATACGATACGATATGATATGATATGTTATGATGTTTGATGTTATGTGATATGATAACGTATAGTATGATAAGATATCTAAATCCAAGTCTAAGTCGATTACTATGCAACCTCCCTCCAGGGGATTTACGCAAAGGTTCGGGGAAGTCATTCAGTCGTGATAGTGGCTTTTAGAGATCAGATCAATAAGGTTTAGATTTTTAAATTAGAAGAAAGAGTATCTGCAACAGTTTTTATTACGATCGGTGCATGGGTTTGGATGTTAAGTAGCTTCAGTGGCGTGTTGTTGATGTCGATATCGACCAGGTTGTTAAATTTTTTGTACATCAGAGTCAGTTTTGTTGTTGCTTTTCTCTTTTATGATACGACATGTCATAAGTTATTAAGAATATTATATCTCGTCTCATCTGGTATTATACTTGTCCATATCGTAGTTTAGCGTACCGTACTGTATCCTATAATATCATTTCATGTCTTGTCATTGATAATGAAAATAAGAAGAACAAGAATAACAACTTTATAAAATAATTTAAAAAAAACAAATAATAACTCGTTATTATCTGGCCTCTGTCCTGTCCAGCTCTGTTTCCACACACTCCCCAGACTCAATCCTGCCAAGTCCTGCCCTGACCCCCGTCCCCACCCTGATCCCACTCCTCCCCAAACTCTATCCTCTCCTGTTCCACCCTGTCCCCACACTTCCCTAACTTTATCCCCTACTCCCACTCCTCCCTAAACTCCATCCTGTCCTGTTCCATCCTGTAGCCATCCCATCCCATCCCATCACTCTACTCTGTCTTGTTCCCCCTGTTCCCACCCGTTCCCCAACTTTATCTTATCCCAATCCCCGCCTCATCCCATCCCATCCCCTCCCCGAACTCTACTCTCTCCTGTCCTGTCCCCACCCCTACTATAAATTGTGTTTTCTTATTTTTTTGTTCATCTTTCAGGCCTACTGCACTGTTATGGCGGCGTTACTACATTTCTCTCTGCTTGCCATTTTCACCTGGATGCTATGCGAGGGGTTTTTGCATTATTATGCCGTAACTAAAATGGTGCAAATGCCAGGCGAATACATCAAGTACTTCCTCGGTTTTGGATGGTGTAAGTAGAGATTCTTGGTATTTGGGGTTACACCAATTTTACTACTTCTCTAAACCGTCGAAATCTACTTTGTATTTTTTATAGTTTATTAAGTCAAAAAACATATGTTGCGAAGGGTCAGGATTATTTCTGTTGCGTGCACGCCTACTCCACTGAGAGCTCGCGTGCTCTAATTGGTCAGTTTCGGATATTTTCCTTTTAACTTTCACTTCCGGTTTCTTTGAAAAGAATTACCTCATACAAACTTTGTATGTCAACATTTATTGTTTATTTTGGCTTCAAAGGCCTTCTCCCTACAACAAACTGTCACTTTTCTGAACACTTTGCTTATATCATGCGACATATGTAAAACGGAACGTTCACTGTCTCGACAGGTCTCCCTGCTGTAATCGTCTCCATTTCCCTTGCCGCCACAAGACTCCAGGGGTATGGGGACGTGGACAAATCGTGTTGGTTGTCAGTGGAGAACGGACTTATCTGGGCTTTTGGTGCTCCAGCTTCTGTCGTCGTAATGGTAAGATATGTTGCTTCATTAATGAATTATCAATGATCTTATTTGTAACACTTTAACAGTGAATGAAGCATACAAAAATTTTAAGGTCGGCTCCAAATTAGTTATGCTTCCAAAATGAACGAAACAAGAAAACCAACGATATTAAACCTTTTTTTTTGAACAATTCAAACAAAAATTTTCGGATATCTATTTCTTGATGTTCTTAAAAATTGTCCGTGAAACGAGAGTTAGTGAGCACAACCAACATTACCCTCTTCATTGAGCTAAATGAGAATAACTGGGGGCTCTAAGAGAAGAAAATTTTTTATTCGGATAAAGTAGAGAACTGGCACAGTTTGTCCTATATTCTAAATAAAGAACATCAGCATATAGCAAACCGCAGCAAATAGGGCTTTTTGCACGCTCTGATATGCTGCTCGAGCTCTGAAAAACCGCCGTTATTCCTATGAGTGAGCAGAAACCCGACACAACACGACACGACACAACACAACACGACACGACACAACACAACACGACACGACACAACACAATACGACACGACACAACACAACACGACACGACACGACACAACACGACACATGCAACACGACACGACACAGCACAACACAACACAACACAACACGACACAACATAACACAACACAATGCAAAACAACACAAGACAACACGGCACTACACAACACAACACGACACGAAACAACACGACACGACACAACACAACACAACATAATGCAAAACAACACAACACAACACTACACGACACAACAAAACAAAACAAAACAAAACAAAACAGAGCTTGGCTACAACTAAAGAATAAAGTCGGTGCACCCTCAAAATGAACATTCGGGAAATAAGAGGCTTATTATAGTTTGAGAAAAAAAGACCATAATATGCCAAGTTTAAATAAGATAAATAGCATGAATGATACAAAAACCTTACTGGCAATAAACCTTTCTGGAAAATGCATGTTGTTGATCTAGCGTCTTGTTGTATTTCCTGTTTTTGTACCAAGAGAGCTAGTGGGTCGACTGCTATCTAAAAGCCTCCTATCGTCGCATACAAGGCAAGAAAACAAACGTTTAAGATTACTGAGTTTGACTTCCTTATTAGGCATAATGGCGGGTGATAACTTTGCGCATCCAGGCAGTGGAGCAAACTACCTTTGTCTTCCCAAAACACCCAAATACGACAAGTATTTGGACGGTATCCAGGGATTCGGCACGATCTATGGCACTGAGTACGAGCTTCCCGGCTTCAATCCCTTTGGCACAAATCTCCATGACCGTGATGCACCATGCGCCGTGTGTTACGTACCAACACGTGGTGCCCAGCTCATGTACCCGGCAAGGAACGACTGCCCAGCGGGTTGGACCCAGGAATACTCCGGCTACCTTATGGCTATGTACTATGGTCATCCCCATTCCACTAATTACGTTTGCATGGACAAACAGGCCGAAGCAAGGGCTGGGAGCGCCCCGAATCTCAATGGTGGTCTGGTGTATCTCGTCCAGGGTATCTGCGGGGCCCTGCCGTGCCCCCCGTATGTCCAGGGCCGGGAGCTGACGTGCTCCGTTTGCACCAAGTAAATCGCGTGGTCGTCGACGTGGAATCACCGTTGTATAATGTTAATTTTTAATCGATGGCGAAAGCTACTGCTTCTGGAATCGACCAGGAAAGTATATATCAAGATCGAAGCTGTATTGCTTTGGATCAGTAGACCAGGAAAGTTGGCAAAGTTAAACAGCAATGTGACAGTATCAATGCAAAATAATGAAATTTCGTTTTCTTTGTAAGGAAGAAGATAAAGTTTGCATTAAATAAAGAATGTTGTTGTATTGTTGTTTAGATCCTGGCAATTTCTGCTTGGCGATTGTTCGAAAACCAAATGAAGTCCAACGTCATAAAATCATATACATACATAGCAAAACTTAATTGCAATAAGTTCGTTAACTTCAGTGAGGACTTGGTTCAAATCTTAGCCTCTTTGTCCGCGATGTATCTGATTGTTATCACTTGCAAAAGAAAAGTGCGTATCATCTGCATGCTTTAGTGACCGAGATTTTGAAAGGCAGTTGGGTAAGTCATTTATAGAAAGCGCAAAAAGCAGCCGACCTAACTTTAACTGTTCCTTGGGGAAAAGTTGAATGTTGAAAAGGGAACCATTCGCAAAGCATCTCCAGATAAAATTGGCCACTCCGGCTACCTCATGGCTATGTCCGTTTAACAGATCCAGCAATTTCCCACTTTCACCATGACATCACCGTGCAAAAACACAAATAAAATTACTCTCATTTTCAACTGAAAGAAGTCCGAATTGGTTTCGTTCCGACTGACTTTGCTAGGCTTACCAGACAACAAGAACAATTAAATTACAGTACTGAGGGTTAAGTCTGTATACATTTTCCAGGTTATTTTGCCCAGCCTCAGCCCCACAACGCAACGGTAATACATAAGTCATGAAAATGGATTGACACTTACTCTGCTTGATACAATCCATCATATCATCCGAAACTTAGGTAATCAACATTATCACTTCATTTAAGTTCCCAAGTTGTAGTACAGACTTTTGTGATGAGTTTGAAAATGTAAACAAACTGCGACATCATAGTGAAATAAAGCAATTAAGTCAGCACATTCTTTAAGTCTTAAAGACTGAAGTCTTGCTGAAATTTTGTCTAAGCCCTCCACCTCAGATTTACACATGCAGCTTTGATAATGATGAGAAACTGTTAGAGGAATTTCTTGTTCGAAGTTCGAATCTATAACTTGATTCATTTGTAAGCATTGTCACGGTAGTAAGAAAATCATGATAGGCGAAGACAGACAGACAGACAGCTCGTGCGATCACAAACTGAATATATTTATCATTTCTTGTTTATTATTTTTTTTAAACTAATGTTTTATTAGGAAGCCATATTCATTCACAAGGTTTTCAAAGAGGTCCTAAATTTAAAAAAACTACTATTTTAACTACTTTAGAAGCCAAAACAAAATTACATTTACAACAAGCTAGTATACAAGTAGAAGAATAAATTTAAACGTATCTAGCACGTTACAGAACTGAGTTGATGGCGAAAAAAGTTAAGCTGAAGATAGCGAGAGTTGTACTGTTTCTGATGTCCAGGGGCAATAAGTTCCAGTCTATAACAGTTCATTTCAGTTGAGAAAGATGGTATTCGTGACTTGGTATCGTGCAGTAAAAGTTAGTACTGCGATTCACTGCATGGTAAAAAGTAGATCAATAAAAGCTTTGCATTGTGCATGGTAAAAAGTAAATCGACCTTTTAACGCGCTACAGATTAGAATCGTATGCTACAGGCTCGCTTGATGCGGCGGTAATCACTATTTTTTGCTTTCTGTTATTTTGAGTACTGCATTTACTTAACGCAATTGAGATATGAAATGGTTCAGATCAGTAAACCTACCTTTGTCTGTAGCTCTGCCGCACATTCTTCATAACTGATCCCTAAGTTTGTAGTCTAAGCTTTTCTCATCAAGAACGTCGTGCAATTTTCCCCCTACACTAGCTTTCAGTGTGAGTATGTTGCTGCTCATATTGTGCAAAAATCCCTGGCACTGTAATCCGAGCAAAATACACCATAATCACTTCATTTAAGTTCTCTGAAAATTGTAAACAAACTGCGACATCATAGAGAAATAAAGCAATTAAGTCAGCACATTCTTTAAGTCTTAAAGACTGAAGTCTTGCTGAAATTTTGTCTAAGCCCTCCACCTTAGATTTACACATGCAGCTTTGATAATGAAGAGAAACTATTAGAGGAATTTCTTGTTCGAAGTTCGAATCTATAACTAAATTCAGTAAGAAAGCGATGGATTATATTCATTGTACTGGATCTCATTTGTAAGCATGGACAAGGTAGTGAGAAAATGATAGACGAAGACAGACAGACAGCTCCCGTAAATCACAAATTGAATTAAAATTTCAGTTCATTTCAGTTGAGAAAGATGGCACTCGTCACTTCGTATCGTGCAGTAAAAGTTAGTATTGCGATTCACTGTGGTAAAACGTAGATCAATAAAAGCTTTGCATTGTGGTAAAACTGAAGTAAATCGACATTTTGACGCGCTACAGATTAGAATCGTACCTGTCACGTCTGCACGCTACAGGCTCGCTTGATGCGGCAGTAATCACTATTTCTTTTTGCTTTCTGTTATGTTGAAATATGAAATGGTTCAAATCCGCAGTAAACCCACCTTTGTCTGTAGCTCTGCCGCACATTCTTTATACTTGATCTCTAAAGTTTGTAGAATAATCTTTTTTCACCAAGAACGTCATGCAAGGAGAAAAGGCCATTTCCCCCTTACACCAGCCTTAGTGTGAGTGTGTTGCCGGTTGCCCATATTGTGCACAAATCTTTTGCACTGTAATCCGAGCAAAATACACCAAAGCTTATGCTCTCGTTCGTTAAGTAATCTATTGACAAGGAATTCACATTTTCCCTTGACCGACGAACCGAAGCACTCAAAGTCCTCGCCACCAACAAGATCCATGTTTTGTAGCTGAATTAAAGATAAAAAATACATTAGCTCATTCGACCTTCTGCTTAATTATGTCAGTAGGCTGATGCTATGATCAAGTAATTCTACTGGCAGAATTTGAGCAGAGCACTCTACGGCAATTTATATATGCGATAATATAATATCCTGCTAACATCTTAACTAGAATTTCTGCAATTGTTTCTATGATTGTCGTTAGTCTATAGACCCTATTCCAAAATGGCGGCTATTTTAATATTCTTTTCTCTGTATTTAAATCAACCCAACTTGCCTCGTTCTTCAGTCAAAAAATCAAAAGAATGTGTGTTAACCTGAACGAGGCTAGTTGGGCTAATTTCTATAGACAGAAGAATATTAAAACAGCCGCCATTTTTGAATAGAGCCTCTGTTCTAATAGACGCCATTGTCAGGGGGCAGGGGTTGGCTTGAACTGCATCTTGCGCGTTTTCTTGGTGGAGAAAAAGAATGTAAAGTAGTCAAAATTTATATTTTGTCACCCGAACTAGTTCTTTCCAAGCGGACATGTATTTTCGGGCCAACTACCCCTCATAGAGATCTCTCACGAAGAACGTGGCAATATGAGAGATCTTCTGCTCGCACGGTAGTGTGTAACTTGTCTCGCATAGGTACCCGGTATTGTGAGATAAATAGGTGTACGGAAAAGTATTTTCCCCCTCTATAAACGGTCGATGCCATTTGTAACAGTCGATGCAATTTCTAAAAAGTCCATTGTCATTTTCATGAGGAAGACAAAGTCGTGATCACGAAAATACAACTTAATAATACTTAATCCTAACCCTAGTCCAAACCAAAATGAACTCTAGAAGAAGAAACTAAATAGAAAAAAGAAAACAAAAGCTTAGTTAAACAAAGATAAAAGAATTACTGTGTTTTGATACCCCTGACCGCATTAGCATTCAAGTCCCATTCACTATCACTACCCCAACAACTCGACTAATTGCCGTTCGTAGCTTTTACTGTCCATATATTAACAAATGGTACCATCTGTTTATGAAAGTGAATTGGTCCAGTTTCGTAATCGTAGTTACTGCTGATTGTAGTGACTACAGACTCTTTTACTCAGCGTTAGCCTCGACTTCATGTGGAATATAGAACAATAAAATTTACAACAGAAAATAGATAAAACATCGCCATTAGCTTGCTACCTTTTGATATTTTAAAATGTTTTTCGCCAATTCCTACCATTCAAAAAGAAACTGCAATCAGATACACATCTCGCAATTTCGAAAAAAAGTCAAGCAAGAACATGACCACCCAAAAACAAATTCATGCAAGGGCAGCGGGGTCGTTTGTAATTCGTTAGTTTTCTACCACACAAGTTCGCGTTGAGTAAGCAGAAACATGCAAAAAGCACTCCAAAAACACGGGAAATGACATTTCGAATATAGCTTTGTTTCTCTACATTTTCCATTTGTACCGTTTGTACTTCGTATCGTGAACTGGACGAGTTACTGTTTGCAGAAGATACATTGAACCGGTGTAATTTATTCTCTTTAAAAAACGGTATATAGATCGAAAATATTTTATTGCAATTTATTAACAAAGTTGAATGTTTTTCCAGCCGTTTCAGAAGCCCAAACTTTCAAATTTTCCCTGGTAGGTGGCATTATACACTCACTAGGCGAAAGATTCCTCTGACACTGATACATCATAGCCTTGCCATTGTAACTTCCTGAAGAAAAACTAGTGTGCTCATTGAATTGGTTCACAACAAACAATGCCTTAACCGATACAAATTCAACAATTTAAATGTTTTGTTCTACGCCACTTCTTTCGTTCTCTTTTTTTGTTTACTACTGCTACTTTTCTTTGAAATGAAATTTAATAAATATATCTGAAAAACATTAGTAGTATATTCCCACAAGCGCATTGAGGAATGTTTGGAATGTATGGTGACCATACTAATAAGCGTATCCATACTGACGGAATTATGGCATGAATACCAATGACAGAATTAAACAGTGTGTCATTCAAGTAATAAGGCTTCTCCCCCTGTGATTAAGCTACAAAACTATTTAAAAAGGGAAGCCTTACAAGCTACTTTCTTGACTAGTTGCGCCTTACAAGTGTACAAAAAGCTGAATCTTCGAGAGAACGGTTGTGCGGAATTGAGCGAGAAAGGGGAAGCGCGGATTTAAATAACACAGCTTGAGAAAACAGAGTGGCCCAAAATATGAAATTGAGAAGCGACGTCAAGGTTTGACAGATCATGGACGAAAATGTATCGAGATTTCGGCGTCGGAATAAAACTTTGCACGAGAAAGACAAGATGATTGTTAAGTCGAGTTCTAAGAAAACTGGAAAGGGAGAGATTGAGAAAGAAAGAGGTTCGGGAAGAAACATGGAAGAGGGCGACAAATATTTTCGATGAATACGAGAACAGATTTCTTGGTGGAAGGATTTGGCTCACAAGGATGATTGCAAGCCAACTTATAACTTTCCATCGAGCGACAAAACCTTGCTTAAAGCACAGATAGAAGAGCTCAGAACTGAGATGGGAAACAAAACGAAGCTTTCTCAACACAGTTTGATAATTTGAAAAAAAATGCGACAAGTTCAGGGTGCGGGTGGAAGAATCGCGGCTCAAAAGTGCAGAAAGAGGTAAAGACGAAATGTTTAAACAGGAGAAGCGCTGAAAAAATGAAGTTGGGACCTGAGGTAGAAACTCTCATTGAGTAAAATACACGAAAACTGTTTGAAATAAGGCCTACAGGAACTGATGAAGGAGATGGAGAAATGAAAAAAATTGAAGCCAATAAATGAGACAATTGTACATTTGTTTAAGGCATTTTTATTAAACTCGTTTGTTTGCTTAATTGTTTTACAGGATGTTAAAGTTGGTAATCACCAATGATAATCAACAAACTTGTTACAAAATGTAATCAGCATCTTGTTCTAATCTACACACCCATGTAGTCACAAATAATACAATTACAATAAATAATTTGAGAATAAAGTTTGTTAGTTACCTTCGGTTTACAAGGTTGTTTGCGAACACGGGAATCACATGTTTACTTTTTTTTCCGAAAAATTAGAAAAGTCGATATTCAAATGTTTTCCCTCACATGGAGGCAAAATGTGGGTTCAGGGCTCGGCGTGGGACTATGGACATGATCTTTTCCGTTCGCCAACGCATGGATAAGTGTGTAGAACAGCAGGTACCTTTGTTTCAAGTTTTTGTAGATCTCACGAAAGCTTTCGATTCTATCAACCGTAGCGCCCTTTGGACTGTGTTGTTGAAACTCGGTTGCCCCTCGAAGTTTGTTGAAATCACCAAACAGTTACACCGCAACATGTGTGCAAGAGTTTGCGTCAATGGGAAACTATCATCTCCAATTTCTGTGGACAATGGTGTGAAACAAGGCGATATCCTGGCGCCAACTCTGTTCTCGATCTAATTCGCTGTGATGTTTGAATATGCTTTTCACGATTGCGATGTCGGGGCATACATCCATTTAAGGACCTCGGGCGAAGTCTTCAACCTCCGCCGACTGAACTGTAAGTCAAAAACCTTTCAAACTCTTGCAGATGATGCGGTTCTGGTTGCGCATACGGAGGAGGACATGC
>JAOBYF010794866.1:0-13767 GCA_025403605.1 Parazoanthus darwini
GGGTTAAGGTTCACGTGGTGGAGAAAAGAAACCGGTCTTTTTGTTGCACCCTTCTTGTTGCGTTTTTGTGCTTGGCATGTTCCCCATGGTGTGTGAAAATGACCTTGTATGAATCACTGTACTTGCATGTGGAACTAGATCATGGATGTTCCGAACAGCGTAACCTTACGTTTATTTTAGTTATTATCAATGTCATTGTATCGCATTTATACTGAATTATTGCAGACTTTGTGTGGAACTTCCAGCAGCCAGACGCTGTAAATTTGAGTGAACAGCCGGTTACTTGTGTGACTAAAGTTGCGGAGAGTCTTTGGTTCGGTAGTGGCAACAAAATCTTCGCCTTGAACTATCAAGAAGAAGTTGTCGATGTAAGTTGGGTCACTTCAACCGTGATACTTGTAGACCACTTAGATGTTGCCTTATTACATGAAACTTTAGTGTCACCTTAACTTGGCGATTTTAGGGCTTAAATATTTAGCGACACTTAAATTTAGCGATGATTCAAAAAACTCATATTTCCAGTCACTTTATTTTCGCGTTTTTGAGTCAAAAACCGGCATCTTTTTCGCATCGAGGGAAAACTTTTAATCCCTGGAAAGGTTTGAGGAGCTGGTTCATCGCCATTACAAAGAGTCGGTAAAAGGACATTTTTACGACTGCACTGAAGAAGGGCAGCCTGAAGAACAGTCACAGAACAATAGATGAAGAGATCGTGTCACAGTGAACAATATTGACTTTACAAACGTTTTTGTTGCCACACATGCCAAAACATTGACTTCTTGAACGCTTTTGTAACCTTTTGTTGAAATTAAACCTATTTTTTGATTTTTGAAATGTTAAGAGTCAATCAATTTATGCGTCACGTTAAGGTAGCGGCACTTATTTTTAGCGTCACTTTATTTTAGCTATTAAAAAAAACGCTAAAATTCGCTTAATTAAAGTGACGCTAAAGCTTCGTGTAGTAAGGTATAATCAGTTCAGACATAAGAAAATAATAAGTACTTCAAATACGAGTGGCACATGTTGACGCTTTTGGTTAAGAAATACACAGTGAAATTCTTTTGAAGTTGGGGAATTGAACATGTTGATTGAAAACAAGTGCCAACAATGCGTAAACCACTGTATTGTTTCCCCATTTGTATCCTGTTTTTTGTGCAGTCGTGGTATAATTGATGGAAGCCCTCTGAAACGTTGGTCTGCGATGCGTCTTTCCCTTTGTGCTGGACAAATCTTCCCTCTGCACATCTGCACATCGTCTGCGCGTGTTAATGATCAGTTAACAATTAGAGTACGTAATCAAGTAGGTGAACTGTCACTAGTAGAAAGCAATAACGAGTCGGTTCTAATATTACTGCGGTTTGTTGAAAAGAAGTTAATATCTTTTTTTTCCAACCAAATTATATCAAATTGTATAAAAAATGCATCGACGTATATCGTTTTATATCAGCCAGTATAAAACGGTGAGAGGGCCAGTAAGATTGAGGAACTTGAAATACAATCGTAGCATGGTAGGAACGAATCTCGCAAGCTGGTTTGCTTATCACCGAATAGATTAGTAAGTATTTTTAAACAGGGAGTCGCATACTTTCAGTGTGCACTGAGTCGAGACTTTGCAGCTAAATGGCTTTCGTGCCCGCGAAAACATACAAAAAAGAAATTCAAAGCTTGCGAGATTCACCCCTATTATGCGATTCGTTAGCCAACGCATAGCCGATTAAATTTTAAATATAACCGACCATGAATCAGATCCGTTAAGCTTGTTCTATGACGTCACTCTGTCCGGAACAATCTGTGGGACGATTCGTGATTGGTCCAAGTCAACAGGCAAGCTGATTGGATTTTGCAGAAAACAAGAGGTGTGATTGAAAGTGAGCATAGTTTGAAGGAGAGATAAACTTCTAGACAATGTGTAGCCTGCTTGCAGGCTCTCCTTGCGGGTTGGGGATATAGTTTGGGGATATAGTTTGGGGAAAGAAACGAAACTATATCCACAACCTGCAAGGAGAGCCTGCACGCAGGCTAGAGAATGTGCGCTCGCGGACAGACAAATCAAAACACGGATGTCGTAGTAGCTCTGCCCGTCTGATGAAATCCCTTTCCCCGTAGCACGTGATTGTGATTGATAGTGATCCGAAAGTGAATGTCCGTAACCTGGTAAGTTACGGAGTTGGTGTGTGGGTGTCCATCGACAAACAGCCAACCGTCAAGCTGTACCACAGTGAAACACTCCAACATGTCCAGGATATTAGTGTCGCCTTGCCAATTTCCAAAATGCAAAATGGTGAGTCTGCCTTACATACATTACAAGAATACTGTAAAATTCTGAAAATACGCCCATGGGCTTTCTTTTGCCGGGTCAAAACGATTTCTCGTCGGAACTTCGTGGGGTTAGCTTGTACTCTGAAGGTTTTTTTGTGTTTGAAAACATGTCAACTGATTGTAGAATATTACTCAAGTGCTTTGCGTCTTCCTGAAAACTACACTCGTGAATTGCCGTTGTTTGAACTTAGTCTGGTCCGTACCTTGAGTTCCGGAACTAAATAACAGCAATCACAAAAGAAGAAATCACTCTGCCATATAATATAAAGTGTATAACATTTAATTCCAGAAAGAATCTAATAAATAAATGCAACAGTTCAGCTATAGTAAAATACTTACTCAAGTGCTTTGCTTGCTCCTTGAAACTACACCCGTGAATTGCCGTTGTTTGGACTTAATGCCAAGGTACACAAATAATTGCCAATGAGCAGCGGAGGCCAAGAGGCCGAGGTTGCGAGGCGGCAGCATTATACAGCCGTGTGTGCATGATCTGCAGGGAGAAACAATCTCGATTTCCGTATAACATAGTGCGAGTCCCTTTGGATTTTGGAGTGAGTAAAACGACCAAGTTTTGCGCTCTTTTGCGTTTATTTATTGGCAGATACCCTGGTGCACTTCTGTCAAGTGTTCTTGTGAACTAAAACTTGTTTCAAACAGTATAAACAGCTCGCAAATTTACTAACAAGTTCAGCGTTCACAATCGGCCAGCGAGCGATCACACGAATTAGCAAACTCATTAATCGGCCAGCGAGCCAACACTCAAGCACAAATCGGCCAGCGAGCCAAACACTAACTAAGCAAGTCTTAGCAGTTCACAATTGATTACACAAAGAAAGAAAAATATCACTATCAGAATCGATCGCCCCGCGAGGCAAACTCTGATCTGTCTAACGACTATGTTGCTGTTTTACTTGGAAACTACCCAAAACTCATTGCCTTGTGAAAGGAACCGGCTTAACACATAAAAACACAGAACTGGAAATGGATTAGAAAAATATCTGCTTTCTGAAGTTGTTTCCCCGAGTTCCAAAGTCTACTTGATGGCTGAAGGGTGCCCGTAGTACTAACGCTACAGTGCTGTGTTTGTGTACATTTCTCGTGCTGTTGTTGTTGCAGCTCATGCACACAAGGCTCTATAATGCTGTCGCCTCGCAGCCGAGGCCTAGACGGTGAAAAGACAGAAACAACCCATATTTTATCAGCTTTTGGAAATAAATGAAGGAACTTATCCCATATTTGTCTTTCTTCTGTTGATCAATACGGATTACGAGTTTAAAAAGCAGGATGTAGCTGAACCCTTTTTAGCCTCCAAGAATATAGCTAAAAATGTGGTGTTCAGAAAATCTTGAGGGTGAAAAAAAACAGGATTCAACGGTAACTTATTGATATCTGCTACAAAATCGTATTTACACTTTGTTCTATATATTCAGTTATTGTTTTGCTCATTTTCGAACAGAAAATAGAATAACAAACAGGTGCGAAAAACACTATTATCAGGATCAAAATCCCTTTCGATTTAATAACGTACAACAGCCCGAACATCAGAATTCAAGCCACATTTTTTAAAAGGAGCTTTATAAGATTAAAATGAATTTTTAATAACTTTAATACCACTATTTAACAAGACAAATATTAAAGTGCCTATAAGAGATTTTCTTCATAATTTTTTATTGGGGAGTCCAGTCGTTTTTGAAACAAAACGCAGACTGGGTGATCATATCTGTTTTGTTCGTTGATTTATCCGTTGCAACAAGTCGTTTCACGGCCGAGTACGTACGGCAGTTTAGCAAGGCAGTAGAAGAATGAGTCTAAGTAATCTTGTGACGTATGTTCTCACACATTTCTTCACAACATGCCAGTAATGTAGAACCAAGGCTACATTTCCGTTAGTTTCACTAACATTTATACAACGTTTTGTTAGGAACCTCTGCTCATTTACCGACTTTCTCCTGCAAAACCTTGATTACTTTAAAATATACTTTTTTGACAAGCAAGTCGTTATCTTTACGATGTCGTTCATTGCTGTGCATGGCTTGCACAAAAGGCGGTTGTTTCTCGGCCTAAGCAGAATGGATGGATTCACTAATGGACAGCGAACGTGACGGCAACAATGTGTTTCGGCTATATGTCACAACTGTGCAGGTTTACCGTAACAAAGTATTTACAAAACCTGATGATCAATATGCTGTCTCCATTATTTTTAACTCTCGCCCTTCGCCAAAAGTTGAAGGGCCGGAACTCACATAATTTTGACAATGTTGTGAGACAAATTCATAATTAACTTGCAGGTCGTGTATTTAAGCAGCGCACCTTAGTCCAGTTTCGACATTTGCTGAACGTCGTGATCAAGTAATGAATCTAAATCTAACACAGATGATGAATGTATCTATTAAAATTGTTTTTCAAGAAAATTTTAAAATAGTAACTGGTCACCAGTGGGATACCCTGCAATGTATGCAGTTTTACGATTAGTTTTGGCTTCATTAAATCCCAGGCAGTCTTTAAAGATATAAACAAATTTCCATTTGTTTTCTCGAAAACAAACAGCTGTTCTGAATCTCCGAGGTCTTTTGTTCAGCATGAAGTGCGTTGATGAAGGTGGAGGGCTGTACATCCTGCATAACCTCCATCACACAAATCACATAAAAAAATAAGCAATTTGCTGTTGATTCGCGATTGGAGGCATTTCAAGCCGAAACCTATTGTGTGCAATATTTTATTGTACACAGATATTCTATCGCTATGGGCAAAGTGTGTTGGAAATCTGTTTTTCCTGCATTGGCGAGTAAGTCAAATGTGTGGTTTCATTCAAGACAGTTGACAATTGTTTTTCGCCGTCTGGTTTGGTACGAGCATCAGGCCCTCGTCCCAGCATTCACTATTCACTAAGTTTGAACAAGTATTAAAGCCCTGACAGATTTACCGTTCAAACTCCAACCTGGGCCTTTTTTGAGCAATCTTTTGAGTATATTAAGTTTTTCTATCTAAGTTCTATCTTTAAGCAACGCCTTAAGAGCCTTTAAAAGGCGCTATAGAAATACTATATTGTTTGTTGTTATTATATTACTTAACTCCCACGGATTTTTCCCATCCACTAGACGTCGATTCTCAGATTGAGAAAACGAAGCTGGACAAGCTCTACATCACAACCATGACAGCCGCGGAAGGGCTGTTGTGGGTTGGCACTAGTGTTGGAATAATCCTCGTCTTCGCCCTTCCTCGGTTGGAGGGTATACCGCTGACCAGTGGTCAGCCTTGTGTGTCGTTTCACGCGTACAGAGGTCGTGTGCGCTCTTTGTTTCTACTCAAAGACAATCCGGAGAAGGGTTTGGAGCTTGTTGAAGCTCATAGAAAGAAACCGGCATTCAAGTTATTCCGAGATTTTGAGGTAAGTTTTAGGAAGTGGACAAAATCGTACTTTAAAGCTTTAAAAAACGCTTGCATGGCAATAGCGACCCAAATCGGGCTATCTGCTTGGCTTCCTACCAACCGAAAAGTGTTTGTTTAGACGAAATAAGCAATGGAGTATTCTGCAAAACAAAGAAATTGGTGCGACTTGGTCCAGTCAAGTGGCAATGGGGTTTGTCGTTAACCACGAACAAGTTGATCAACAATGAGTCGACCTAAGTATTAGCTTTCTCACCTGATCATGCACTATTGCGGGCTTTGTAGTGAACTTTGTGTAGGTTTTATACTGAATCTTCTTGTCTTTTCCTTCATTTTAATGACATGTTGCAGTCACAAACTGCAATAGGATATAATAAAAAGTCACAGTTGAACTTTTATTTAAGATAAAAACATTCGTTCTATATTTTGTTCAGCTCGCACATCACAGCCGAATTTGTTGAAACACGGAAAAACTCGAGATCGATCGAGGTTTCAGAATGTATTTTTGCAAGACTCGGATTGTAAGTCTGGTTCTTGTATATTCAGAACTCCGTCAATATCTTTAGTCGGCAGTTGATTATTCCGAACAAGCCTTACTATCTGACTCTTAAATATTTTTGGAATTCCGGAGTTTATAAGTGCAGTAGTTCCTTGAGCACAGAACTTTCAATTTAGTACTGTCTACCGTACAGTGCGGTCTATATGACTCCGTTCAACTTTAAGTCGGGGAAGTATTTTTCTATGTGTATTTTATACTAGGCATTATTTCAATGTTTGAACATATTTCAAGAACTGAGAGAGTTATCTAATTTTCTGTTAGTTTCTGACTGGACAGTTTCGATTTCCAGTAACTCCATGATTGACAGTTGTCAAATTTCCTCAAAATTAAAGCAAGTCAAGGACAACTTTGTCAAATGAATACGATTAATGTTCTAAACCAATCAGTAATATTGTATTCATGAACCAGATCTCATTGCAGACAAGGGATGCTTGTGTCCAGACAGATGCCTGCATCTCGGGAGCAGGAGCATATGCAGCCAATGGACCATCTGCAGCCTCCAGATGGAAAGGTACGCCAGTCTTGTGGTGGGCTGGTATGCCTGTGTACTGCTATACGGGTGTTTGTTAAAGCCAGTTCCAGTTTGTTGTTTGCTGTAAGACGCTCGTCCAATGTGTCATTCATCACTTCTCACTCACGTATATTTGACATAAAAGACGATAGTCTCTTTGCAAAACATTCTTTGCAATGCTGCTCTTGTCCCAACTTTATTCGTACCTTCTTGCAACACAATAGCCCATTTCCGAATTACGCTCCACTTCTCACAAACAAAACCTGCAGGTCGAGGCTAGGTGCTCACTTTTTATACATTTGTTGTATTTTTATGCACCTAGCCTCGATTCGATGCTTTTGTTTGCCGGCAGTGGAGCGTAATTCGGAAATGGCTGTTTTGTTTGTGCCCATCCAAACGGATTATCAAACACCTTGCCTGGTCGCAGAGTGTTTAGGTGGAGGGTGAATCAACACCGAATAAACCTCACGCGTCGGTTGTGTTAATTTGTTGCCTTGCACAGCCGCCATATTAGAAAGGTAAAGCAAGTTCGTGAGGCGGGATTCTAAATAATCTTGTCTCAAATGATACAAATGTTCGCATGAAACTCATTGTAAAAGGTCGGGTGAAAGCTTCCGACCACGCGGTCTCCCAAATATAAAAATTGGGGTCTAAAAGGGGCTTTAGAAGAACCCAGGTTCGCGACATTTCCTTTACAGTTACGCGAGGCAGCAAAACAATTAGCACAAATTTATTCATCCTACTTTACACTCGGCGAACGTGCACCTACATAACGTCTAGATTGTTAATGTGGTTTAACCCTGTCTTATCTGGGGTCATAACTGCTCGCCTCCTCAGTCATGCGTATTTTTGGTTCATAGCTCCAAAATGGTTTGAGCCAACGTTATGAAGCTTTATGCCTGTGACTTTTCCTGGAATAGATTGTCAGACATTGTTGTGTATCCGTTATACATTAAAGGATTCCTATAGCTTCCATACTGTTTTTGATATATTGTAGTTAAAAGAAAGAGAAGCGTTAAACAAATGTAATTTTCTGACAACAGGAAACAATAGAGCAAGGCCGTTTGAAAATCCAGGATCTAGTCGCGACGTCAAACTTGCATTTACTAACTATATATCCACGTCATACACCTTAGATAATTATTCTACCAATTACTAAATAGGTTTCTACGTCAAAAACCTTACAATGTTTTTCTACCGATTACTAATTAGGTTTCCACGTTATGTACCCTAGAAAGTTAATCTGTTAATTACTAATTAGGTTTCTACGTCATACACCTTAGATAGTTATTCCACAAAATACTAATTAGGTTTCTACGTCATACACTTAGATAGTTATTTTACCAGTTACTGAGTAGGTTTCCACGTTATACACCTTGGATAGTAATTCTACTAGGTATTAATTAAGTTTCCACGTTATACACCTTAGATAGTAGTTCTACTAAGTACTAATTAGGTTTCCATGTCATGCACCTTGGATAGTAATTCCACCAATTACATTTTAAGTTTCCACGTCATGCACCTTGGATAGTAATTCCAACAATTACATATTAAGTTTCCACGTCATGGACATTGGATAGTAATTCTACTAAGTACTAATTACGTTTCCATGTCATGCACCTTGGATAGTAATTCCACCAATTACATATTAATTTTCTAAGTCATGCACCTTGGATAGTATTTCTAGGTTTCCACGTCATGGACATTGGATAGTATTTTCTACCAAGTACTAATTGGGTTTCCAAGTCCTTCACCTTGGATAGTAATTCTACAAATTCAATTATTAATTAAGTTTTGACGTCATGGACCATGGATAGTATTTATACTAAGTACTATTTAGGCTTCCATGTTTTGCACCTTGGGTAGTATTTCTACTATGTACTAATTAGGTTGCCACATCATGCACCTTACATAGTAATTCCAGCAATTTGATGTTGTTAGGATTTTAAAACTGTAAACGTTACTCCGAGTCTCCCTTCCAGACTGAGATGTAAAACTGAGGGGGCTCAGTTTGTATAAATTGCCAAAAATAGCGACTAATAATTTTGGTTGTAAAGAGAAACATTTGCTCTGATCGAGTACGTTATTGTCCACCTATGTACAAAACTTCCAGGCTGTTAAACATACTAATACACTTCGTATGACTAAGGGAGCTGTCTTAATAATTATATGTAGTTCTAAAACAACATTCGTAATGGAAATCATGTGTAAATCGTGACAGTCACAATTTAGTGTAGTGGCAGTACATGGGATTCCAGTTCACGCGTCTCAGTTCGACACTTATCTTAAGTTTTCTTAACTTTCAATAAATACAAGTATGGTTTGATCGTTTTTACGTAGCTACGGGACGAGTAAAAACAAGTAGGCCAAAAATGGAAAAATGCATCTATGTGCTTCTAACGTTTGGCAGTCACGGTAATACGCGTTTTCTTGTGACATGAAGCAGTCACGGTAATACGCGTTTTCTTGTGACATGAAGCAGTCACGGTATTGCATATTCTTGTGACAGAAAGCAGTCACGGTAATACGTATTCTTGTGACATGAAGCAGTCACGGTAATGCGTATTCTTGTGACATGAAGCGGTCACGGTATTGCATATTCTTGTGGCATGAAGCGGTCACGGTAATGCGTATTTTTGTGACATGAAGGAGTCACGGTAATACGCGTTTTTCTGACGTGGAATGCACGGTGCGGCCGTAGTAATATGCACGCCTGCAACAGCAGGGCAGTCGCAGTAATGCGCATGCTTGTTTCGACTCTCAGCAAAAATCGTGAGCAATATTTTCTATAGATCTCAATTGTTATCGAGGAAATCCGTCTGTAACAAAAATGCGCATTAACGTGACTGGCCCATGTTACAAGCATGCGCATTAACGTGTCTGACCCCATTTAAGTGTCGTATTTAAAAAAAATAAGAATTGTCACATAGTCCACTAATCGAAAATTGTAGGTGATAAGCATTTGTCGGTTTTCTTTGTACCGTTTAGATAAATTTGGGCTTGGATCTGTGAAGGGCGACGTGATGTACGCAGAAGAGGATGAAGATCTGATTGACTCTGATGAAGAATTCTGCTTCATTGAAGACCAACATGGGTTAGAAAGAGTAAAGAGCAAGCCAGGTAAATCGTTTGATTTCAATTCTTAACTGGCTCCGCTGGTCTTTCTCGATACTGGACACCTGGCAAACTAACAACTTTAAGATATATGTATTTCGTTGTCATCAACTACATGTTGCAAAGGTGGAACGAAACTGGGGCGAGTTTGAAACAAAGGAAATGTTTTAGAATAGCTAGCTTATGTTTCATACTTTGTGCAAAGAAAATCTGTATTTTCGTTATTCGCAAACCGCACGCACACACACATGATCACTCAAGCTTAAACCTACACATGTGTCGTAATAATAACACAAAAGCAGGACTTGATATTACGACTGACAATTTTACTGTTTTGTAACGAGAAAGATTTTTACAAGTATACGCGTGCGCGCGCTAATTGCTAATAATTGATACGTAACAATAGTACACAGGAATCCCGTACATAACTTCCGACATCCTCCCGGCCGGCAAAATACAAATTTCAATGAAATGAGAAAAAAGTCCAAAGGTAGTAATAGTAATAGTGTTCATAGGTGTTTGGCCATTTCCCTTAGTCTAGTTTTGGCCCTTTCAGCTGCCATTCTCTTTGGGCGTTCTGTTCTTTCTTCACTTTCTTTCATTTGACTGGTGTCGCAGACCTCAAGTGGGTATAGCCTTTCGATGGCGCGGCGTAGTGTTGTTCCATCACCTTTCCGAACATTCACTGCTCGTATCAAACCATCCTTGCCTGAAAACGTTTTCTCAACTATTCCGAGTTTCCACTGATTTCTCGGAAGGTCTTCATGGATCAATACAACATCTCCAGTTTTTACATTTGACAAGTCCTCAGCACATTTTTTAATTTTATACGTCTGCCGCAAACTTGTTAGATACTCCTTCCTCCACCTTGTCCAATAGGTCTTGAGTAACCTTTCAAGATACTTGACTCGCTTGGTGAGTACTTTTGGCGTTCCCTCCGTGATCGTGAACTCTTCATCATCTCTTTTGACTTCTGGAAGGTTCATAATTCTGTAGCCGCACAGAAAATGTGATGGAGTGAGAGGTGTCAGATCGTTTATATCTGATGATGGATAAGTTAGTGGGCGACTGTTCAATGTGGCTTCTACTTCTGTTAGAACAGTAGCTACCTCCAATATTTTTAGAGACGCTTTACCCAGAACTTTTCTTAGGCATCTCTTCACACTTCCGACTAATCTTTCATAAAATCCTCCCCACCAGGGAGCTCGTTCGGCAATAAATTGCCATGCTATGCCATGACTAGCGAAGTAATGTTGTGTCTTCTCTGCTTCGAGTATTTCTTTTTTAGCTGCGGTTATTTCTGCAGAGGCTGCTTTAAAGTTCTTCGCGTTATCAGAAATGACTAACTGTGGAACTCCTCGTCTATTGATAAACCGTTTGAAGGCTCTGATAAATGCCTCGGCTGTCAAATTTTCTACCAGCTCCAAATGTACTGCTCTTATGCTTGCGCATGTGAAAAGTGATATATACATCTTTGAGCATTTTTTACCTTCTGTGGATCTGACGTAAATGGGGCCCGCATAATCGACGCCAGTCGTTTGAAACGCGTGATCTCCTGACACTCTCGATTCGGGCAATGGAGGCGTTTTCATAGAGTGGAATGGTTTCCCTTCAGCCTTCTTACATGTGACACATTTGCTGATAAGTCGCTTGACCAATTGTCTTCCTTTAGGAATCCAGTATTTCTGACGGAGTTCAGTCAATGTTTCTCCAACACCGTCGTGCATGATTTTAGAATGCGCTGCCAGTACTATCAATGAAGTTAGATAACTATCTTTTGGCAGTAGGATGGGATGTTTTGCATCTTGTGGTAACACTGAGTGTTGTATTCGTCCTTGACATCGTACAAGCCCTTGCTCATCGATGTATAGTCCCAGTTGTTGTACTATAGAGGGATATTTTGCTTTTGTAGACTGCGAGAGGAACACAATTTCATCGGTGTAACTTTCACGCTGTATGGCTTTGATCAACATCCGTTTCGCATTTTCATATTCTTTGGTGGAAATGAAGTTTTCTTTAAGTCTCTCTTTTTTACATTTCTTGATGAACTTCAAAACCAATACTGTTACTCGAATAACTTTCTCAAAGTTACTGAATTTTTCAAGGTCAATGATTTTCAACAGACTTGGAATTGTTTCTTTCACAGTGACGTTACACATGAGTCCAGTCATATATTCTTCTGAAACTTCTTTGTTCTTTTCTTTGTTCCATACTGGCCAGGTGTTTTCTTCTTTTTTGAGCCAGGTAGGACCTTGCCACCACAAAAATGTGTTATCTGATACCATCTTTGAGGATACTTCTCGCGTCAGTAAATCTGATGGATTGCTATGTGTGGGGCAATATCTCCATGCATTTTGAGGAGTGTTTTCTTTGATCGTCTTTATCTTGCTTGCGATATTTCGCTTGAGCGCGTCTGTTGATGACAACCAAGAGAGTACTATTTGCGAGTCACTCCACATGAAGATTTCAGTGTTACCAAGATTAGCTCTTAGATTATGAATTATGTAGTTACATAAGCGTGCTCCTAATACTGCAGCCAGTAGCTCCAAAATTGGTAATGTCATTTCTTTCAAAGGTGCTATTCTACTCTTTGACATAACCAAAGTAACATGAACTTGAGGTTCTCTTGAGTGCTTTACGCGCAAGTATGCAACGGCGCCATATGCTTTCGGACTGCTGTCGCAAAACAAGTGTAGCTGAGTTGTGTAATTAACTGAGACGAAGTACTGTCTCGGAACTTCAACGTTTATCAAACTTTCTATTTCTTTGATCCAAGTGAACCATACTTGTTTCAGGTCTGTTGGCAGTTCCTCATCCCAAGAAACTTTGCGTTTCCATAGTTCTTGCATTAATATCTTCGCCTGAACGGTGAAAGGACCAACAAATCCTAACGGATCAAATATCGTCGCCGCAATACTTAGCACGGCCCGTTTGGTATATTTCTTTAACTGCTTTATATCCTGGACGAGTTTTGTAACAGACAAGCATAGAACATCTCTCTCTGAATTCCAGATGAGTCCCAATACTTTTAGTGTGCTCGTTGCACCACTATTATCTTCCTTGACTTTATTCTGTAGTACTTTAGAGTTTGATGTCCACTGACGTAAATTCATACCTGCTGTCTTCATGAGTTCTCTTGAATGTGCGTAATACTGTATTGCTTGCTTATCGTCGGACACTCCTGTAACCACGTTATCCATGTACATCGTCTGTTTTAGATCTTTTGCTATCCAGTCAGAATCTGCGTTGCTCTTGTGATCTAGATGGTACTGAACAGTAGCATGTAAAAGGAACGGAGAAGGGGCAGCGCCAAACAGAACGCGACAAAATCGATATACTTCAAGGTTATCTTCAGTTGCGGATTTTTCGACATCTTTCAGCCAAATAAATCTCGTGGCGTCTCTGTCCTTTTCGTTCAGTTCAATCTGCAAGAAAGCCTTCTCTATGTCGGCTGTAAGAGCAATAGCGTGAACTCTAAACTTGAGTAAAATAGCTGTTAGGTCTTGTAAAAGGTTTGGACCAGTATGTAAACAATCATTCAAACTGGCGGTCTGACGATTCATTTTCGCGGATGCGTCATATACGATGCGCAGTTTCGTTGTGGTACTTTCTTCTTTAAAAACTGGAAAGTGGGCGATGTAATGAATCACTCCTACGTGATTATTTGTATCTTTCACCTTTTCTATGAATCCTTTCTCCAATTGATCTTGAATTTGCTGATTATATTTCTGAAGCGTATCTCCTCCTTTTCGTTTTAAGCTATTCTGCAAACTGTACAGGCGTTTTTTGGAGAGGGTATAATTGGATGGTAGATGGTTAGGACATTCTTTCCAAGGTAACCGTACGACATACCTTCCAGTTTTCTCATTAAACCTTA
>JAOBYF010794977.1:0-13759 GCA_025403605.1 Parazoanthus darwini
CTTTTGACTCAAACGTCGAACTTAATTAATTTCGGTCGACCCGAAGTGTAGTTTAGTTCGACGCATGCTAAGATCGATGTTTAACCCAGGCCTTAGCTTAGAGATATAAACACAATATTTTTTGCTCAAGAATCAATAGTTTACTGAAGGATCTAAAATGTAATTACAAAAACTTGGTAAATATTATTAATTATTTCAAACAATGGAATGCTTACTTTTAATTAGATCAACCAGTCATATCTATATTATATGGAAATTGGTTATACTTTCACAGAAACTTTGTTTTCATTGTAAACTGGCCCGGTATAATATTTACTAAAATTGGAAGAATTTATTTTTTAGAGCATTATACATGACAATTAATTCATTCTTACCATACATTTGCTTAAAAATGTTAGCATGAATATAACATCTCATACGCTGTAACTCAATATTAGCAAAGCAAAAATATCTATATATCATTTACATATAAAGCTAATTGGGCTACCAAATGAACATAGATTATCAGTAACAGTTGAATGATCGCTATACTCACTGAAGATCTGTACTGTACTCTGCCTTTTGTTTCTTTCTTACGGTTCTGGAGGTAATGATCAACAACTTCTCTTTCCCTCATGCTTCTGTCGGAACCACTTACTGACATCCCTGAGCTGTAGCCACTTGAACCATGTGTCCCATAACTTGCATCATGTGGCATGTGACTGGCGGGGGTACCGCCAGGACTATATGTGTTACCATATTGTGGGGATCTACAGTAGGGGCTGTGGTGAATTTCTTGTTTACTGGGATCATTTTGCTGTGTGACAAAATATTGTTGACAAAACAAGTTCATTATTTTGTAAACTGTCAATAAAAAATTTGTATTAGACCAAGAAAAAAATCCTGGTTTCTCATAAGTGCCTGCCTAATTTTTAAACCCACAGAAATTGTATAGACAATGCAGATTTTTGTTGATCTGCACCATTAGCTCAAAGAAACTGCCAAACTGCTAAGCTGCATGTTTCTGAAAAATTAAAAATGAAAACCATGTATACATGCCAAAGTTACTTTTTCAAGAATTTATGATGAGAAACCAGGACATTTTTTGCTTTTGTAATTCTCTGCAGACTGGCAATAACTCAGTTTCCTAAATTATACTAAAAGAACCAGATTTTAACTAATCAAATATTCAGAAATCAAGTGATTCACCTCATGAACCAATTTGGCATCGATTTCCGGTGTAAAATCGAATGATTTGTACCTATTTTATCAATATAACTATAAGCCTGGATTATCGATTTCATTCATTTATATATGTGTCCTCGCTACTGAAGGAATAGTAGTCACGACAGCGAGAGATGATTGTACGAGCTTTTAGGGGAACTTGGCACGAGCCTGTTGATTATAAGGGAAATAAAAAGGTTGAAAAATCAATGAATGAGTAGAGTTCCAATGATACATCTACGCCACAGGTGTTTTTGTAGACAGACAAGTGATAAATAGAAATACTTTTCCCCGGTCAATCAGTGTGTAAAAATGTATATGTATCGAAGTCAATCTGCCTAACTAGTTCCTATTCCTCAACAAAAATCAATTTTATACGAGTTAAAAGCTGCCCGGTTTTGAAGCAGATGTTAATAAATAACCGTTGAATCATGATTTTTTAACCCTCAGATTTTTCTTAACACAGCATTTTTCAGTATATTCTTGGAGGCCAAAAGGAATTCAGCTACATCCTGCTTTTAAAACTCGTAATCCGTATTGACCGACAGAGTCAAAAATAATGAGTTGTTTCTGTCTATCACCTCGGCTGCGAGGTGGCAGCATTATAGAGGCGTGTGTGGATGAGCTGCGGGGAGAAACAATAGCAATAACAGCATGAGAAATGCATACGAACAGAGCATTGCAGTGTTAAAACTACGGGTGCACCTCCGCCAAGTGGACTTTGGAACCCGGGGAGATAACTTCGGAAAGTAGATACTTTTTTCTTGCCCACTTCCATCTTTGAGTTTTTATATGTTTAGCTGAACACGTCTATAGCACAAGGCAATGATTTTTGGGTAGTTTCTAAATAAAACAGCAATTTAAGTTATAGCAGAGTCGTTAGACAGATTTACTTCGCTGGGTGATCGATTCTGATAGTAATATTTTTCTTTCTTCGTGTACTCAGTGGTAGACTGATATAAATTGCTTTCGTAAATAGTGTTCTACAGTTTGAAACCAGTTTCAGTTTACAAGAACACTTTACAGAAGTCAATAAATAAACGCAAAGTAGTTAAAAAAGTGATCGATTTACTCACCTTTCCACTCCAAAATACAAAGGATTTTCACTCGAAGAGATCACGAGCGCGAGAGAAGCTAGCACTAAAGAAGAAGCGGTCTGATTGGCCCTAAAAGGTTTGCTGACGAAAATTCTATTGTTATTTTATTTGAAGTGGATTATGTTTTTTCTTACATTACGCGGAAATCGAGATTTTTCTCCCTACAGCTCATGCCCACGGCGGTATAATGCTGCTAATATCTATCTTGCAGCTAATAAGCTTACGCTAAACATGACTAAAACTGAGTTTCTACATATTGGCTCAAGACAGAGACTTTCCAACCCAAATCTCGTAATAGATGAAACCCCAGTAAGGGTCTCAGTCGCAAAGTCACTCGGTGTACAAATAGATCAGAACCTGAGCTAGGAAAATCATGTCCCATGAAATTAAAAGAAAAATTGCTTCTGGAATAAGTGCTCTCAAACGCATTAAGCATTTTGTTTCTTGCGAAACGCTTCTCACTGTTCATAATACTTTGGTACAACTTCACTTTGATACGAGGAAACTGCTGCCAACGACTTTCGCAAAACTCCAAAAACTCCCTGCATATATAATAAGTAACGGTTTCGATTTATGACGTTAGAATTGACGACCTTTTTCAAGTAATACAACGGAATAAATTAGATAAGCAGCAAAATCTTTATGTACAAAACTTTAATTAGCGAAACACTGGAATATTTGAGCTCAAAGTTTATTTTTTTAAAATCGCTCAGCCATAACGTCACACTCATAAAGAGATACAGACGGTAAGCTCGCAGTGCCTCTTCCTCGAACTGACTATTATAAGAGAAGTTACAGTTATAGCAGAGCGGTACTGTGGAACAGCCTACCAGCGAGAATAAGAATTACATCATCACTACACAGTTTTAGATCACAAATACGTTGCCACAGTTTTTTGGGGTGACTTATTGTAAGCAGACACACAGCGTCCTTGTATAGCAGGAGCTTTTATTTTATGTGTATTTAGGTCTATTGTTTGATAGACTTATGCAATTCACTTCACTTCACGTATATAGTTGAAGCTTGTATAACTGTTCCACTGTTTGATAAATTTGTGAATTTTCACTTGATGTAAATAGTTAAAGCTAGTATTTTACCTGAAGGATCTTGCTTGGAATAAATAAACTTAAACTGCATTGAACTGAATTGAACATGATGAATTAGGCAGGTTATACTTCGGATACTTGACGTCACATGTATAAGGCAACCCCGATTGAATGCTACGAGTTCTCGCATAGCAAAACTTGACTTCTTGAGGTTAGTTGAGTCAATTCAAGAAAGTGATAACTTAAAATGATTTTTAAAACATGGATCAACCAACCTTCTTTGACTCTGAGCTGCCTGAAGCGAGGCATTCCAATCAATATGGACTGTTTGTTGCCAATATAAGACTCCTGACTCTCCACTCGATCGTTATACCAGGTCCCCGCAAACACTCCAGAAGTTAAATAAATATCTACCCACTTCCAAAACTTGGCAGGATCTGTCACCTGGCGAAAAAGCAAAACAACGGGTGAATATTCTCAACGAATTGTGATTTGTATCACCTTTCTCTTTACGTGGGGAAGTTTGTACAAATTTGTAAGTACCCACAAAAGAAATCTGGAAATCTTGAATACTACAACCTTCGTCCAGAACTAAAGAAGTGGGAAACTTGTATCACAGCATCGCGAAAAAAACAAAGCTGTTTACACACGAAAAATATTATTTTTATTTTATTCTATTAGCTTTTTTCCCGAAGGGAGAGGGACACTGCTACAGGTTTCCCCAACTACCGCAGGCACTTTGTAGGGGAAGAGATAACAGTCCACAACACCGGTATTAGCCTACTCCTATCGACAATTTTGTGGGTTTTTAAGTTCATCGAGACTAGACCAACAGCTCAACGTCCCTGTCCACGGACGGTGTGGCGAGAGAGGGTCGCCCAAAGCTCAACCCTCGGCCAGGCCAGGGTTTGAACCTGGGACCTTTGGTTGGCAGTCAGAGAATGCCAAGTCAACGGTTGCCAAAGTTCGTTTTGTATCAAGACTCAGTAAGGATTATTTTGATCCAGGATCTAGTATTGCCTTTTTCCACTCACCAACGTCTGGTTGAATTCTACAAAAATTTTTTACATAGTGATACTGTCTGGATAACCATACATTATCATGCTTTTGGAATCCGTATTCGTAATGAAAGGGAAAACAAATAATTCACTGTCTATGCTTACCTTTGAGAACTTTGGAGTACTTTCTTTTACTGCTTTAGACATCAGATAACCATACTGCGTCCTTGTTCCATAGCATACAATTGTCAGTAAAGTAAGAAAGATCAAATAGCCTACAATCTCCTTCACAATTGTAAACATCTTTTTCTCTTTGGTTGCAAACTCTCTTGCTGCTTCTAAGTCCTTTCCGTTTAGATTTGCAGCAGCAGATGGCAAGTGGACGGCGGATTCGACCGTGTTGTGATTATAATGTAACTGTCCGCTTATGGTGTTTTTTTGAGAGACATGTTCATTAGTTTTTCGATTCGCCATAACAAAGGCTAAAACAACTGTCAGGAGGCAGACTTTGACGGGTTGAAAGACAAAAAGGTCCTCAGTAAAAGAAACAAGCATCGAGGAAAGCCACTCGTTTGATATAGTTTTCCCCCATTGTAAACTGTACGAAAACGTTATACTAGCGGAAGTTGCAATTGTGAGAAAACACAAGAGCCAGGCAACTAACTTAAACCAGTGAGGAAAGCTAAAGGTTTTTTTCTCTGTTTGGTTGGAAAATTCTTCATTATCGCACTCAAGTTGTTTAAAATTGCTACTTGACCTACAGCAACAAGAACAACTTGAAAAAATGTCGCAGTTGCCGAAACGTTTTACCGGTTCTTTCTTGTTTTCGCGTGTTGGTGCATTCGAAGATTTTGGTTTTGTGTTTTTGAACAGGTAAACTATCAATAGGTTTATGGGTGTGACAATGAGACAACTTTCAAGCCCGATAATGACCTGCTTCCAACTGAACTTGAGTGGTCCAATCTGAATAGTAGGTTGGGCAACTGGTTCAGTTCCGTAAAACATTGCATTTGCCAACATTGCAGAGAGTAACAAAGTTAGACAGCATGTTGCACGTTGTACTCGTGTGAAGTGACTTGTTGATGGCTTCATAACGACAGACAACCAAAGGTGGCCTTCGGCAAGGTTGTTAGAAGCTTTGTTATTGAACGTGTAATTAAAACTTTGCAGATCGTATTGAGAAGCTGCTGCAATAATTCTTTCAATCTTGCCATCATCTTGAGACAACCCAAACCATTGATTGCAGATAAAAGTAAACCTTTCCCCTGTTTCTTGTTTGCTGAGGAAAATGTGCCTCAAGAACCAGTCAGGGCTCTTACCAGAGTTATCATGGCGGATGTGAAGAAACTGTATTGTACCAAGCGAGATTGGCAAATGTAGATTGAATGTATCGTCATTTCCACGCATAAGCAGTAATCTTCCAGGGATCATGTGTCTGTGTATTACAATAGGTTCGCTCTCGCCTTCGTTTCCATGTATCACTATAGTGACAGACGCAGTGGTCCCAGACCCCCTCCACACGCCCGTACCAATAATCAGCTGGTACTCGTGGGTCGACCCGTCGGCCACTGTCAAACGAATTGGAGGTCCAAACTAATTTCAAGAATAAAACCAGATTTATTTATGTATAATGGCAATATTAATAACTTTATTACTGTTCCATGCTAAGAATATATTTATCGAGAGGTGATTGTTAATGACGTCTATCGATTTTGACGAACGTAACAAGTTGGCCTCATATCCAACATTTGTTGATGTAACATTTGGTTGGATGATTTTGGACTACGCGAAATGATTTGATTGGTTCAAGATTCTCGTTTAACAAATGAAATCAACCATCAAAATCGGGTCCTGTTAATGGCCCTTAAAATAGCATAAATTAAAGTTAGAGCTTCGAACAAATAGGTCCATGCATAAATGGGCTGTGCATAAATGGCTCACCTTCTTTGTATCCCGTTTACCGCTCCTACGAGCAAACACGACCACTATTAAGCAAAGTGTTCTCGTGTAACAGATATGCTGAGCTTACCTTTTTTGTATTCCGTTTGTCGCTCCTGCGAGCAGACAGGACCACTATAAAGTAAAGTGTTCTCGTGCAACAGTTTTCTGTTCATAAATGTCTTACCTTCTTTTTATCCCGCTTGTCGCTCCTGCGAGCCAACACGACCACTATAAGGTACAACAGCAGAGCTACGAGGATAGCCGTTAACACCGCTACGTTTCCAGTCTCTCCAAGACGCTTCAGCTCCACTAGGACCGTGGCAAAGTCAATGGGATTGGGCTCCACTAAGAGTCCACCACCAAAAGAGGTGAGATGGTTGCATAAACAGTGGAGGCTTTGAATACTTGACTTCGGACCAGCCTATAATGAAGTGTTCTTTTCAGATTGTGTTTAAATAATAAAACACTTTTAACAAAATTTGTTAGCTGTCACTCAATCTTGCTCTTTGTGTTGTCTTAGCTTGTCGTCAGTAATCTATGTCTGCAAGTACGCTATGACTGTCCTGTATGTCTTTTCACGTCTTTAGGGAACTTAAGCAACGAGAGCGAAACATGAGCAAGACCGATTGCTGGTATTTCAAAGTCTCGGTCGTGACGCAGTGTGTTGCAGAGATTCAAGCACCAGCCAATCAAGTTTTCACTTGTCAACTGGGGTGCGAGGATTCCTGGTAACCATGCCATGTATATTGCACGCATTGACGCACTGACTGCAAACACTGCGCGCAATATTGCACGCCATTGATGACCGGGCGCCCGAGCCTTAGTTTCTCGGATTTTTTCCCTTCTTGTCTATACAATCAAATGGTTTCTTTTCTAGTTTTAAGTGGAGGTCTCAGGATGAATGAGAAATTTAAATGGCAAAAAAATGAAGTTCTACTTATGAAGCCGAACGAAGATCGAGGTGTTTTAGATTTGGACGCAAAACTCCAAAGTCAAGCTCTTCGTGTTTTTGTTTTTTCAGGGCGACGGTTAAATGGCAGTCAGCTATTTGTATTCACACGTACAGTGGGCTTGTGTGTGTGCTATAGCAACCGCTGGGAGCAAGGTTATTTAGTCTTAAGTCAAACTAGTAGTACTTGGCGACAATTTTAGTTAACACGAAGGTTATTCTGCAATTTTTTGAACGCAAAATTGGCTGCTAAATTCCCACGTGCAGTTTTTTGTGATGTGTAATTAAGCCAGGACGTTTCCAGAATCAATTCAGTTGTTGCATGGCCTGAGATTCCAAAACGTTTATGTACTATTTGGAACTATAAGGAGAGCACTGGAACTCTAATAATAGTATTTTGGTATTTTTTTAAAAAATACTTCAGATTTTGCTTTTGGTTACTTTGGCTGGTTTTATGTCTTTTACATGTCTGCTCTTGCTTTACTGAAGCCTGATATTGTCTCCGCAGTAGCTTTCTATGCATTGACTTCACTTGCTGCACGAAAACACAGTGCCTTTTACGATACAATGCGATATATCATTACAATTACATCGCGTCCTCCAGGTTGAGTTACATAATTTGCTAACAAGTATAAAATCTACAACATGTTAAAAAACAATAAGAAAGATTGGATGTATATTCAGACTTATCAATTGGTGTTCAAGCGTAAGGTATTCAAAAAGGTTTTGAAAATCTGTTTTATTTTTGCTTTGGGAATATCGATAACTCGGAAACGCCTCGAATTGTATTTTGTTTGGTGGTACTTTGGCATTAAGTTGTGAACTTAATTGCCCACTTCACTTGCAATCTTCTTATGCAGAAGATATTGTTACCTGACATCCTGTGGTTGACCATCTCTCCTCAAACTTGGACCAGTACAGGCAGCTGTATTGACTGATCCCCATAGTGTAGTTAACATCAGTGTCAGGATTATACACAGGCGACACCTCTGTGATGTTCTTTGGCCATGGAGGGTCTTTGGGCTCCACACAAGACGATCTCCGCTGCCGCTTTCCATCAAGTTCAAACCTGCAAGAGCGTCTCTTCCTCGATTTTTTCAATTTTTGATTGTTCGGCTCAAACAGTATCCCAATATAATACTTTCCTGCGCTTTTCAAGATTTGCGGCGAGAGGTAAAGTGTGTGAGGGTCTTGTGTACAGTTTACACGCTCTCCACCACTCAAAGTAAGGCATGTTGAGTAATTTGGTATTTCGGTTTTGAAGTCATACTCGTTTACGTTTGGTCGTATCTCGAACCGTACGTAAACTGTAAACGTCACAGAGCCGTTAATTATGATCTGTCAAGAAAAAGGGAGAAATTACAAATGATAAGATATGGAACAGTGTCCTACAATTATTGTTCAGTTCTCATTCCCTGATAAATTCTGTTAATCTACGCTCCTTGTTTTTAATATTGTGAGTTTTCGGGTTTCTATCTCTTAGTTTTATTATTTTCCTCTTCTCTGGCACCCGTCGTATGCGAATGAACTAGAGCCTCGCTAGCTAAGACTTCGCAATGTTTTTCACGCTGAGTTAATCATGAAGAGGAGATGGGACACCTTATACGTACGTGCAAGTACAGCTGCATCATTACAACACTGAAATGCCATATTGCATGAAAAGATCATTTAACAAGTACTTTTTTTTGTTTCCACTTCGTTTTACCCCGTTTTGTTTTTCTTTGCCTGTTTGCTCTCTCTATATTTCCCGTTCTTTCTTGCCCCTTCCAGAAGCGCATCAATGAAACCGTTTCTTTTTCAGCCTAATTTTATCTTTTTCAATTGTTTATGAACGACAAACACTACGTCAATCAGTAGATGCTAACTACAAGAATTAAACATAGAACAATTAAATAACGTCACATAAATGAAATGATTTTGTGACGCTTTATAACATGCAACAAACATGACTTAAAAAGGAAGCATTTGACCTAGACCAAAAGGCAAGACAGTAGATTCAAGTCCAAAATAATAACACTACAAAAACGTTCAGGTTTATTGTTTCGCATTTTGAAGTCTAATTGCTGGAAAAATAACAGTTGTTGTCAAATTTATTCTACTACATATAATCGGTTACCTGTATAACGGCGGATGAATCCTGGTGTTCTACCACAAACAAATGGAATTGCATTTTTCTATCGACGCTTGGTTTAATGAAGAACTTCTCGGTAGAATTAGTTGCATTTTGGCCGAGTGTCTGAGGAATTATTATTTCGATGTTACGTTTAAGGTTTGAAATCGCAATCTGGCTTCCTTGGTGATCTGTCATCTGCAAACTAACGACTTGTGACTGCACCCTGTGAGCGCTCACGTCCCAAGTGAATGGGTTAAACTCCGCTGTCAGCATCTGGGGAGGACAAAGTGCAAAAGCCGAGTGTAGCTTTAAACATTATACAGATTCCTTTATTTGAAATATCTGACTTAAGCATGTTTACGCAACCTTACTGGATTAGGAACCTACCAAACTAATACGTTTTATAGTCATGTATAATTCACGCAATTCAGTTTCCTTTACTGCCAGGTGAATTATGTTTAATTAAGTCTATTTAGTGATGAAAAATATGCCAGTGTTTTTACTTTAAATTGATCTGTTCTCAAGATATTAGAGTGCGAGGAAAAAGACTTGCTTGAAGAACTTAAAATCGAAAATAATAATTGTGTAGCACTTATTGTTTTCAGTATTTCCAGTAGAACTACATGTAGTTTGATTTGAAAAACAGCTCATCGCAATTCCAGGAGTCTACAAGGCCAAATCAATTAATTTTAGAATCCAGAGATATTCATGCATAAGTTCGATTACTTTTTGACAGAAAGAAGTCACACTTATAAAAGTGTTAACAAACACTGCTGGTTAGATTTTAAGCTAGCAACACAATTTTACTAACACACCTGGCTGTCAATAAACTCATATTCATTTTTCTTGCCCGGTAATAAATCATCCACGGATGGTAACTTGAAGCTGCTTTTGCCTTCTCTGATCTCAGACTTATTCAGGTCACGTGGTCTCTGACGATCCAACACCATTGAAAGAGAAGCGGTTTCTATCAATGTTGGCGTTTCACCAACCACCTTCCGGGATAGCAGTGTCTCTCCTACATTGTCAACTAGCTTCACTGAATCATCTGCAACTGTTTTGCTCTGAACAATAAAAGATAACCATGTATGCAAGTTAAGCCAAAGAATTGGAAATGTATACTCCCCTTTCAAGAGTGTGTAAGCAAATACACGTTTTTCAAGTTAAGATTCAACTTTTGGCACGTTTTCGAAGAAAAACACTTTACCTTTTTCTTGTTGTCAAAATCGTCCCCATCAACACTCGATTTTGTCACCACCGCGCTTTTTGAAGATGCTCGCAACACATTGCCCAGGCTAAACACCAGATTACCACCGCAAACATCAACAAGAGAGGACTCGGCACCACTGTCCTCTTGGGACTTGGACACCATTAGAGACGTCATCTTCTTAAGAGCGTCGAGGGATTTGTTCTATAACAAGCAAATTTGAGAGTTATTGTCTATTGCATAATGATTTTCAATTTTTTTTGTAAGGCTGCATCGTATTGGCCTTCTAAAATACAGATTTTCACGCAGCTGTTCAAACACTCATTTTTGAGACACTAAAATTTCAGAGTGATAAGTTTGTTTGGATTTGCAATTGTGCGTTTTATTATTTTCGAAAACTAATTGTTCGCCAACACGAAATCTTGTATTATTATGGGTGAGAGCCCCTCTTTTAATCCCAAACAATGCAGTTACAAATCAAAACAGTGCAATAATATTTTGCACTGGTTGCAAAAGCCAAAATGGTGGCCAAGTTTGCCGAGTGCAACGCCAACGAAGAACTAATTCAAACTTTGACAGACAAAGCATTAATATAGAACACAGTGATAAGTACAAGCAACTGGCTCAAAGTGTGTTAATTTTGGACGATGACGAAAACATGAAAAGAGCTGGACGCAGTGCTCGAGCAGTTTTACTCGACGGTTCGCAAACTTTCTTTCTTTCATGAATGCATACTATTAATAAGTAATCGAATGGGTTGTTCGTGCAATTCGGGATTAATCATCGCTCGTAAATATTTCAAAAACCACAAGTTGAACTCACTTCGTTCGTTCAGTTTTAGGTTAGTCTTTAGGTTAGAAATGTTTACTTGTGCTGATTAATCAATTAGTTACACTCCAAACCATTCATACTTACAATACAAATGTGACCGTCACTGTCAATGTCACTGCTGTCAGAGTTTATTACAGAAGCTCATACGCCTAGAAGCGTACAGCCCTCTCTGTTGTGTCTGAAGCACGCTTTCCCGACCAATCAGATCACTTGATTGGCATTTTCAGTCATGTTTGTCAAGTTTGAGTTTGTCACGAGATGGACTTAGAAAGGAACGTTTTTACTGCGCCATTTCAAGCTAACTAATAGCGTTGAAGAGCTTAAACTAGACAGTTCAAAAAAGATGGGAGAAAAAGGTCAGGGCGAAGCGAAATTTACAACTATTAAGCTCAAGAGACAACACCAAATGCAAAACAATTTCTTATTGATGTGACAAGCCTGGTGAAAACTTATAAGTACGGAAGTTACTTAAATAAAGAGTACATACATGCATACTTTTTAGATGCTCACCCCGGGGCTTTTCAACAACCTTTTCACAACAAGTATTTGTTTCAATGATTGAGGGTCTTATCCAGACCGCTATCAGCGGTTTACAATGATTTTCTGTCTGAGACATATAGTTGCGCCCTCGGGTAATAGACCACAATACCGGGATTACCCTACTCTTTTCCAGGAGTGCGTCGGGTCCCTTAAAGTCCTCCGATAAAATGTCGAGAAACAAGACCAACGGTTTAACGTCTGTGTCCACGGACGGGAGTAGACGTATTATGTGTCTGATCCAAAGAGATTTACAGTAGTAGATACAACCATAGTTAATAGAGCGAACTAAATGGCTATGAAACTCGGCTAGTTTCTTTTTTGTAGGTTTTTGTTCTCTATCTCTTTTGTTTATTGGCCTTGACAATGCACAAAACACAAAAGGTATTGAAATGCATATGAACAACTACCCAGTAAAAATATTTGGGTTCACACAATGAACAAAGCAGTGTGCACTATCACGCTTCGTTCAATCTAAGACAAATTAGCTTTGTACACTCCTTTTGAAATTTATTGAGCTTCACAACCAGTTTGTTCTATCAACTATCACGCAACTGCTCATCAATAAAAACTCGAACAATCTCTACTGACACGAACGTACAGGTTGAAGGAATGCAATAAACCTTTTGCAGCTAGAGGTCACATGGTACAAAATACGGCATACTGGAGGGCAAAAGAATGTACAAGACTCCAAAACAAAACACAATTAACTAGAAAAGTGTGATTTTTCTTTGTTTTTCATTCTCCAGTGGAGTCTTACACATCCTTTTGCCCTCCAGTATGGCGTATTTTGTACCATGTGATCTCTAGCTGCAAAAGGCCTATTGAATGAAAGAAGAAACAATTTAGTTCAAATATTGGGATCCAGCAATTAGGTGTTAACGAAATCTTGAACAAGTTGGTTCAGCGTTCGACTATTTTAACAATCTATTTGCTTGAAAGACATCGAAAAACACACGTCACTGACATTCCAAGTGCTAGTAAGTTGTCAATTTTGTACTTGAATTAGTTTGTTTCGCAGATTTTTGTTTGCAGAATACATGTTAATACCTTTTTGACCTAGATATATGTAATACTTGTTAGAGATTGAACTTAAGTAAGCAGTAATTAAAATTTGTAAAGAATTCCTGCCGGATGTTTATCTTCAAAGATTATTCTGATAGATCGGCTCACGCATTCATCAATGAATTTGCTATTCAAGCTCATGCAAGCTGGATAGATTTTGATGTTTAGTTACCAAAATATTTTTAAACTGTCCAATCCACAATAATTCAGACTTACGCAATTTAGCACTGGCTTTTGCAATTGTAGTTATATGAATTAACACTAAAACTTTGGTTGCGTTGGATTTTGTTCTCAAGTGATCATCGCGCTGTCCTATTCGTGAAATCTGACTAGTTTTATTTGACATAAACAAATTCCGAGCGATTTCATTTTCATAACGTGGGTTTGGTATATTTTTAATTCAATTCGAAGAATAAGTTGTTTACAATCGTTCTTTTTTTGGAGTTACAGCATTGCTTTGTGATCGATTCAAAGAAATTGTTAGGTGTTCCATGATGCCGGATCGAATTTCATTCTGTACAATTTTATATATCCAATAATCGAAAGTAATTCGTCTATTAAACTATGCACAAAATGTGCCATAACTATTAAGATCAAATGGGTGAAAAGCAAGCTTAATTTTCAGTTTTAACTGTTATACATGTTGCATCTTGTTTAAGAAAGATCAAACTGGGATTAGGGGTAGTTCCAGAATCCAGGCCTGAGTTTTGCAAAAGCGATCCCAGGTGTTTCAGTTGACATCATAAAATTTGGTGACAACACTGAGCTGAAT
>JAOBYF010795088.1:0-13756 GCA_025403605.1 Parazoanthus darwini
GGTATTTGTCTTCGTTGTACAATGCAATATATCCGTACTAAAACATCAGATATTTTTAATTTAATTTCCTTGAAAAACTCTTACTAACTGTGCTATAACTGCAATCTAACTGCGATAGGTTATTTTTTAATCGACGACATCGCAAAACTTTGCAAAGCGCAAGGACGCACTTGTAGTCCCGCGGTGTCACTGACCTCTTTGTGGCAAAATCTTGGAGGTATTAAAATCGTCTAAATCTTTTGTTTAATTCAATCTTCTTTGAAACGAAAAAACCACTTTTATTAATTTTGGTGTAAACTATTGAATCTAGAGTAACATAAAACATTGACACAGTAAAGGACTGGACAGTTCAGCTATTAAACTGCTTTTATAAACTCAGGGCCGTAGCAAGTCTTGGGAAACTGGGGGGCACCGCTAAGAGCAGAAGGTGTGAGCCTTATAGGGGGGTCAGGGGGCATGCTCCCCTGAGAAATTTTGAAATAAGTTTGTCTAAAAACGTGTTTCCTGGGTTTTAAATGCTGTTTGTCAAAATAAAATCAGAGGTGTATACATAAAACTAGTAAAATATGACTAGTTTTTCTCAGCAATTTGCTCAGCTTGACACGTTTGCCATATTTGCTGGGGAAAAAACTGGGGGGGCACAGGCCCTGCAGCCCCTCCCCCCCTTGTTGCGGCCTTGTATAAACTAGCTGTAATCTAATGAAAAGTTATGCTACAACTTTAGGCAATATAAACAATGCTCGATACTCAGATGAGCTGTAAAGTACATGTACATTCCTTTCGGCACCAAGAAGAAAGTAACACTGTGCATTTTCATTTATATTTAAGAGAAGGGCAGTACACTTTCAAGGAGGAGGAGGAGGGGGGGGGGTGTTTATTTTAGAGTTTCCAATAGTTGACTCCGAAAATTCTGTTGACCCAATTTCATATGTAGATCAGTTGCTGCATATGTACCTACATGTATAGATAGAAGAAAAGAGAAATTGTTGTAAATATTTAAAGATCACTTAAAATCAACTTTATTATAGTTAACATTTCAGTTACTGTTGTTGTTGTTGATAATAATGTTATTTTTAAAGATAAATTCATAATCAAGATTTTAAATCACATGTCCAACCTACCAGTAGTGTAGTTCTACTTCTAATGCTTCAAAAATGATAAAAAAATAAATAAAAAAACCCGATTATGGCTTGGAAAACAGTTGTACTTATACAATTTATTCTAACTTACCTCAAATCCACTTAAGAATTCATACAAATCACTATACACAGTATACGCTATATTTTTACGGTGCGTATGGACCCATACCAGAATACTGAATAGAAATGTCTGGAATAAAAACTTTGTACGAATCGATTAGTCATTTCCCTGCTAAGTTACAAATGAAAAACGTCTCTTAACAATTGTAACTTTTACTTTACTAAGGAAACGTAACGCGCATGACTCGTCCATCCAGCACATCGCTCAAACTTCGTTTTAGACCAAGCGTAAAAAAGATTCATTGGTGAGAGAGACTAGGTATTAAGAAGTTTCAACTTCCGGCCGCCATCTTGAACAATTGCTCTAGTGAGAAGAGTGTTTCCCACCATAGGTGAACTGACAGTCTGTTGGTGAACTGTAAAGGCGCCATTTTTGTTTTGTCGTACTTTATACGTACATACAAAGTGCTGGGATTTACAGGCATCGTAAGTGACATGGCGTCTTCTAGTTTAATGAGCAACGATTCTGAAGAAAGCATAATTGCATATTACTTTTCAAGAGGATATACGTATGATGTTATTACTGCATTTTTAGCTAAATTCCATGGCATTACGATGTGTGAAAGAACACTGAAATTGAAAAATATATTGAGGCAGCTACAACTAAGAAGAAGAATGCCATCTGTTGACATGAACGTTGTTCGGGAACTTCCTGAATGAGCTTAGTGGCCCAGGCAGCCAAGGTGGATATAGTAGTTTGTGGCGTTCAAGTACCGAGACATGCTGTTGCTGAACGGATGAGAAAAATTGATCCAGAAGGATGTGAGCGGAGAAAGTAAAAAAAGGCTTAAAAGAAGAAGTTATTTCTCGTCTGGTCCGAACTACCCATTGCATGTGGATGGATTCGACAAGTTAAAGCCATATGGGTTTCCAATCCATGGGTGTACTGATGGCTAAAAATCACCAAGTCAAACAACCATCCAGACATTATTGCCAGTTACTTTTTGAATTGTGTTGAAGAGTTAGGAGGCTGTCCAGTGAAACTGGAACTGATTGTGGAATGGAAAATGCAAAATGGCGTAATGGCAGCGAACTCTTAGTTCTTCCTATTTTAACTGAACAACTTGGGAATTTGCTTTCCTTCTTTCACCATACGGTTGTAAATCTATCCAACAAATACATGACATGCAATATCAACATTAAGGAATACAATGTAATATTATTTTACTATCATTTATGAAAACTTAAACAATCTTAACAGTCAATGTCTTAGTTTATAATACTGGATGTGTTACAGACTTTAACTATAAAATAAACATTCATTAACAGTTACCTAAAATATAAACCACTGTATCACTATTGTTTGGTACACAGGTACAGAGTCTGAACAAATCACTGGGTTATCCTCATGTATATGAAAGGCTCAAACTATTGTGAAGCCCCATGCTTCTTTATTTGACTTGCCCCTCCGGGCTTGAAAACGCCGCTCGATGCAGAACCAATCCCAACTGTAACAGCTTTAAATTCGGCCATCTTCTTGGACTTGGATTTGGACTTGAACAAAGTTTGCCTTTCTTTCGTCTTTTGGCTTAGAAATTTTTTAAATGTAGACACTTGACTAGTTGAAGATGACGATAAACTAACTCCGCACTTTGGGGAAACTTATGGTTTTGACTCCTCCACCCACCACAACTGTGGCAAAACATCCATGGCGGACAGTTTACAGGTGATTGCCTGATTAATCTTTATGGTTGTAAATCCTGCACCTTCCACTGTATAGATCACATCTATAATACTGTACAACTTATAACTTTATGTGGAAAATAAAACCGTTGAAACCGTTGAAATCAGTAGTAGTCCCAGGTTCCAATCGCTCTCAGCTTCAGGGCTAGTTACCAGTACTTTGAAATTTTGTTGTGTTTCACGAAATTCTACTGTGTTCTAGTTTGCAGTTGTGAAGCAGAAAATTATGTTGTATTCTGAAAACGATTGTCGTGTTCTGAAAAAGATTGTTGTGTTCTGAAAATGAATGTTGTGTTCTGAAAACGATTGTCGTGTTCTCGAAAAGGTTGTTGTGTGCTGCGAAGGAATTCTGTGTTCTGAAAAACATTGTTGTGTTTCAGAAAGGAAATTGAGTTGTATTTTGCCCCTATGGGCCACCGTAGAAAGTGGACGGCAGCTGCAATCGATTCTGTTCTCTCCACCTTCGTAACAAGCAGAACAAAATCTCGTGTTCTCAAAACCTAACTTCAGTGAATCGATTTCAAAATATCTTTGTAAATCTATCTCAGTTTTGGATCTTTCGGTATTCTGTAATAGTGCAGATTAGCTGAATTTCTGTAATTATTTAAGCAAAGGGGCTCGCAGGAATTGTAGTGACGAGGCATATTTTCAAAATTTCGAGCGTGTCCCTCCAAAACTAAACCGAACCCAGACTCTATGTTCTTTTTGTATCGGCTAATTGTATTATTTTGACATCGAATAAAGCCCTAGCATATTGAGATTGATTGCAGAAGCTGATTCCTCAGTGAACCTTTCGGTTACAATTTTATATTCTGCTCGCTTCTGTTTCCCGTTAGAGTTTTGTCACCAAGCTCTTCCGCTGACTAGAAAGGAAAGCTATACAAAATAAAGAAGCCATGAAAACATACGGAACTTGTTTATAATATTAAGATGTAAATATAAGCTGCAAGAACGTGACAAAGGCAGAATGATAGATTGTAGAGATTGCAAATTATTTAGTGTAACGGATTGCATGATTTACCTTCAACTGATGGAAAAGAACTAGGCTGTTCAGGAATCTTCAATTGGTAAAAGAAGAAACAATACGGGTCTGAGAATCAGCTCGTCGGTTTGCCTCGGTTGATTGCCGACCATTTGACCCATTTACTATACCGGACCATAGCATTAGTTCGTGTTAAGCTTCGAGAAGCGAAGTGTGCATGCTTATAGTTCACTAGCAGTTACCACAGATGTCAGACTTTTTGTCTCAAATAGTGAATATAGATTATAAAAAAATCATGTACACATAATGATAGTTTTCCTTTGGGCAAATACGATTTTGTCTTTGTCTTCATCTGCAAGCGATTCTGATCATTCAGTCAAATATTTCTATCAGCAGTTTTGGCAGCAACACGAAATGAAAAATAAACCTGGCATTTAAAGATTGCATAAGCAATAACAATTTACTAACTCGAAAATACAGGATGGAAAATAAGAGTGCACCCATTTTCTTTACAGCACTTATGAGGCAAAATTATATGTCATCAAAGATACTCGTCAAAACAACACCTGGGTTACTTAAATGCTAATTTAAAATACTTTACTTCAAAATCTAATTTTCACAAGACTAAAAAGCAGATGGTACCGCACAATTACTAAGAAAGAAAAACTATGAATATTTTACATATAAAGAATAATTGTCAGTAACTGAATCAGACATGATCGTCGAAATCGCGAACAAAGCGCATTTTGCTCATACTTTCTCTACTGGTACGTGCCAGTACCACATATTCGGAAACAGTCTTGTTTATCGCTATCGAGCTAGGCGAGAAAGGTCGGGATATTCTCTTTTAATGAACTAACTCGCTGGTATTAGCGTACTGACAATTTCAAAATTTTAATTTGGCGTGGATTCATTCCTTCTGTTTTCTTGCCTCTCTGCCCCTGCCGTCTTTTTGGTCCTCCCACACAAAATTTCTACCACGTGTTCACACTCTGTCCCTACTGGCTGTTGGGTCCACCCCGTCACTCATCAGTTTATTACGACGTTCAGCTCGTGGCGAGTTCTTTTCGTCAAGCGTTCAGTTGAAGTTGGAGAAGTAAGCAGTTTATTCGTAACTGAAGTCAAGTGAACGGTACCGGCGTAGTTTACCTCTGACTCTATATTTTAACTTGCCAGAAACAAATTAAATCTGTTCTCTTGCAGAGATATTCATCGGGGCAATCAACGAGTTAGTATATCTAGAGGATCGATGGCCAACTTGTTTCATAAGTTTGTCGACGTTGTTGTTCGATCGACTATTTTTAATTTCAAGCGCTCAAACAAGACACAGCTTGTTTAGGTGTCAGATTCTGTCTTTGTTCGCTTCCGATGATGCGGGGCGCCATTAGCCCTTTTAAACGATCGCCGGGGAGTGACGTAGGGCCCCTTTGCATAGAAGCGAATTGTCACGGCAAGCCGGGATATCTCGGCATGCCGAGATTCCTGGCTCTATATTGTATTTTGCCTTTTCGTTTACATGTCAAATATGAAAGTTTGGTTATAAAACTTTAGTTATAAAAATTAACGCCAAAAACGTACCGACGTTTAGATGTCGACTTTACACCATTATCAAGATATAAAATGAGTGGAGCTGATAAAAATACACAGATTGTTCTTTTAAAAAAGGCACTAGGGAAAAAAACTGTGCTGTTAAAGTGAGAAACGAAGGTAGAAACAATAAAATCATCAGCGAAGCGATGTAAACAAAATATATTAAAATAGCTTTGAGCTCAGTAATGGAGTCTTTTTGTTTGTTTATAGTGGGCTTTAAATCATTTATGAACAGCATCTCAAACATAAAACAGTCTCATTTCTCATTGCATTAATTTAAAATATTTCTATTCATAGGCTACGAAAGTTTTCAGCATGCTGGAATTAGCTCATTGGGGGGGAAAGTGTTTCCTTGACTTGATTGTACAAGAACACCTGCCGGCATGCCGATTCTGCTCGGAAAGATTTTGAGAACAAAACAATGAACCTTTCCAAAATTGATGTGCTCAGTTCATCCTAAATTGAATAGACAGCAGTCGCCCAATGTTTACAGCGACGCTAATTTTGGTTAAAACTGGCCTCAATGGTTCAGTTAGTGTTCGTTGGTTGGTTTTATAGGGAATAACTAGACGTTTGAAGTGCTCGTTTGAAGCTTGGATTACATTTGATCATGACTCAGTGACCCTGCCGGCAAAACAGCGGCATGACCGAGCTTAACGTTTGTAGATTAGGCCGTTCACTTGACATTAGTGAACAAAGTTAAACAACTTCTTTCCTCAATTTTAAATTATTCGGATAGAAAAAACTGAGTAGTACTTCAACACTTTTTCACTAAGTAACAGAACATTAATTCTCTTGAAACATGCGGTCTGCAGACCAGTACGATTCAGTCTAGAGACGCCAACCGCCGCAAAAGAAATGAGGCAACTGTTTGGAAGAATAGAAAAATATGAAAGCCTTCAGATTCGCTCTAAGCAATAGTTAGACAACTTTACTTCATGGAGAGATGGTATAACGGACAATAATAGGTTTTGCGAGCGGCATGTCTCTTCTAGCTGAGTTTAAAAGCTATAATCTTTACGTTACTTTAGTAAAACACTGAATATTTAAATAAGAGTTTAAATTTTATTTTATTTGGAATAATAGTCATAGCAAAGATGAGTTGATGGTCTCATTCACACTCGCATGGCTGCAACTAACGCTTTCAGTCCCTCAAAGTATTCACGTGCTGTCGGTATTATCTGGTCAGCGGGCAGCAAGAATCCATATCGCCCGGTATCACGAAGCTCAGTACCAAAGGAATACTTTATACCGAGTTTCCCGTATGTCCAGTCTTCGCTTCCTCCTGCGGCCGCATCTATCACAAAAACAGAGAGATACAGAGAATTTAAAAAGTTTAGATTCCTTAAACCATGCTGTAAAAGCTAGTTTTGAACTGCTATAAATTCTAAACTGATGGCTTGCATGGCTGTTTGTTACAACAACAACAACAACAACAACAACAACAAACAAACAATAAAAAAACTTTATTTTGCATTTCCTTCTATAATATAGATTTACATTATTAAAGCACTATACTTTATTTTTTTTAAAGTTAAAATCTAAACAAGTAGGTAACTAAAATATAGTTTTATAGCGAAGGAGATGCCCAGGAGATGCCCAAGCAATTTTCTTTCTTCATACTCTTTTTAGTCATTTCACTCATTCATTTCATTCAGTTGCTACTTTACAATATGACATTTTTTATAGCATTAATTTTACACGCAGATAAGTTAGCTTAACCGAGACAGGGAAAAGAAAACTTAGAAGTTTTAAGTCAATATGAACAGAGAAATGAATACAAAAGGTATTTCAGTTTTGGTTAATTAACGTCAACAATATGCTTGACGTATGGTTAACGTCAAGTAGATTGCCCTGAAAAGTTAAAGTTTTCTCCAGTAACTAAAGCGAATCTTTTAGTAGACGAGAGCAACTTATCGATATTCTGGGGGCGATCAGTATAATCTTAGTCAGAATTGTTGACGTCAGTTGTATAGGTTCTCAAACCGTGGTGAGCCGAAGAATCGGAGGTGTTCACCACACAAAGACTGGTTGTCAACTAAAATTTGTGAAATGTCTAGCAGGTTCCTTTTGTAACAGAACTTAAAGTCTTCTAGAAACTAGGCATTGCTTTCATGTCTTAGAATTAGTTTGTTAAATTGAAGCAACGTATTACATAGGCCTAAGAATTTACTTACAAAGCAAAACAGCCGAAGATCCATACTGATACCGCGTGCGGTCTCCCGCGTTGTATATGGCATTAACTGCTGCCCTGGCTACTCTCATCTAGGAATTAATTATAACACAATGGAATAATGTTGGGATGTGGATGATTTCTCACCCTATTGTATTCTTTCTCACTTAATAATTTTATGACCAGTTAAGGATGAAATGTTCGCTCCTAAATTTGGTCTCAAGCGGATTTGAACAACGTGGTAATCACTTGATAAAAAACAACAACAAATACATGCTATGGAAGCTATTTTTTTAAAACTGTAATACACGTTTGCCAGCATGGGACATCAACAAGTTTGAAGTATTTTGGTAAACGGGGCTCACACAGATTATATTGGTATAAGTTATAATTTCTAGCTCAGGTAATTTAAGAGAGCAGATCTGCTTAAGGTGATCTGGATTGCTTTTATTTCTTCTTTGTGTGTTAGCTAAATCGGGGGATAAGCAAGACTGATGATACCATTTTCTTCTTTCCTACATCAACATTACATACCTGTTCATTGTGATCTGCAGTATCCGTTCTAGTGTACCCCCACGGAGTGAACCACATCTGGCTGTACGCGTGTGTGTCAATGAACCCTTTGACTCTGCCTCCCAACCCCGTCAGGTAGTTCTTAACGTTTGTTGTTTCCTTCTCCGAGAAGGGCCTGGTGCCGCGATACGTTTGATCACACGGGTTTCTGCTTGCTCCCTCTCCTGTGCAACACAATCAAATTACAAGAAAGTAGACAGCTTATATTTGGAATATCCTGTAGCCTAAGTAACTTATATTGATATTTTCATCTGTTATCGTGACTATTGTTTAAAATTAGAAGAAGAAAACGAAGAAGAATCAGTACGATGTTCCATGAAATAAAAAGCGATTTTCTATGGAATGTTCTATTCTACAGTCCAACCAAAGTCTAACCAAGTGAACCATCTCTTATTTTCTACCATGACTAACCGAGCTTTCCACTTGGATCCCAGACAAATTGGAACACCATTATCCAACCTTTTCAACCAATCCAAGATCTAGCACCTAAGGTCTAGGCAAATGGTTCACTTTAATTGTATGGCCAACTAAACTAGCATCCACGGTTTTGGCAATCGCAGCGGCAACCATTGCCTGGACGATAGGGAAATTATCTTTGGTTTAACCAAATAAAGTATTATCTATGGTTGCAACAAAATTCACGGATGCATGAGCAGCGGGGGAACTATCTTTAATGTGATCATGTATACCAGTAGTTTTGCTCTAACCATTTTGAATAACATATACGGTTTGACCATTAGAAACTTTTAAAAAGCTATAAGCTTTATGTAAGTGTCTTTGCGCGGCGGGATGGTTACACATTCTCCAAAAACATTTGAGTGAAAGTCGATTTTGTGGAGAATAAATTAACTGTAGAAAACGGAGAAAAAGCCCTGGGTGTCGGAGGAAGATCAACGACTCTCAGTCCACATATGCATGCGATGCCAAGGACTCGATCTCCTTTCCAAAGAGGTGGGAGGCGCAAGAGCTAACGACTCGGCCATTTTGACTCCCCCCAACGAATATGTTAGGTAGCTGTTCTTCCTCTGTACCTCCCCATTTGTGGTCCCAGTTTCTGTTTGGATCTGTTCCAATGCAGTCACTTCCTCTGTTTGGCTTGCGGGTCTTCCTCCACATCCGGTACTTCGTTTCTCGCTAGACAAGATTTTTGAAGTGAACTTTTGTTAGGGTCTGTTTATATGGAGTCCTGAATGGTGAGCAGGTTAACTCAGATGGCAAAAACATTTTCGCTGATGTGTTATAGTAAAACAAAAAAACATCATCGTGATTGTCTCTATTCAAAAATGTAACACGAAATGATGTAGTAGGACACGAGTAAAGTGTTAAAAGAAAACTTGAAAAAAATAAGTTTTCTCTCTGATTTTTGAGTATCCCTCTTCACCATTCGGTGTTCTGTTTTTGTCTTGAGACACAGACAACACTAGTTACTATTTTGTTGCTTTAGAAAGTATGCTTTGGGAAAATTCTACATTTCAGTGTACTAAGCAATAATTTTAAGTGCCGTATATGTTTTAAAACAAATACGTTTCTCGCCCACACCTCGATTATTGCAGCTTATATCAAGCTAACGTCACTATATGGTTTCATAACGCTATCTATAAAGTAGGTGCTAGGTTTATCAAAGCGCACATTCTATCGCATCTGTGTTCTAATTTGGGAACATTTAGTTCTGCAAAACAAGCAGTATTTGTATGTATATGTATGGTACGAGAATGTATGTGCATGTATTTGTATGTGTATATATGAGCATGTCTATATGTAGTACGGGTAATGGTACTTGTATCTGTATATATGACCATCTGCATGCATGTATTTGTGTGTGTGTGCGTGTGTACTTTTATGTGCACGTGTATTTGTGTGTGCGTGTTTGCCTATGCATATGCCTGTGTCAATGTGTAAGTGCATACGTACGTCTACAAAGCAAAAACTAAGTACAACAGTTACATAAATCAACAACTTCCATTTTTTTGTATAAAAAGAGTTAATCTTACCCCTTTCCAAGTGTATGCATAACCGTCAACATTCACCACCGGAAGAATGATAAAGTCCATCTTATCCAGTAGGGCTGTGACGCTTCTGTCTTTTCCATATTTAGAAACCATCTGCAATGGTAAAAGAGAAGCTTAAAAGTTTAAACTGAAATTTTAAGCCACTAATAAGGAAGATTCACAACACGCATGACATGATGATAAGTCCAGTTATACTGTAAGAGAAGCTCTAAAATCAAACAGAATGAGATGTTTTATGTTTGATACTGCTGTGCTTAAAATACAAGAAAATTTATAACGCTAAATCAATAAAATTGTATACGCTTTGACTAGCTAACTAATTGAAAATGAACTCTGAGAGTTCACGCATGACACAAGACAAAATGGCATTTCGCTTCGCGCATGCTTTGAATATTGGAATTTTTGCCATGTATAATTTCGTGCAAATTCTTAGCTGAAGCAAAAACAAAATGAAGAAGTAAATATAAGTCAAGCCACAGCCACATTTTCCTTACCTGGTCGGCTACGTACATACAAGAAGCTGGCGAGACCCACTCACGTGCGTGGATACCACACTGGAGGAAAAATATCGGTTTGTCGCGTTTGGAAGCCCCCTTTATCTAAAGAGAACAAAAACGGATGTAGTAAGAACCAAGTTGGAATAAAAATAAATAAATAAATAAATGTTCATTTTTTAAATATTTTGTGTTATCATACATTTTTTGGTATTTTAAACAAACCACAGCTGCTATTTTCATTGAAAGTTTATTTTAATATTTGTTTGAAAACTTAGTTAATGGCATGCTGTAGCGGGCTGAGTCTCTGCGACTGAGACTGAATTTCTGCATGCCAGAGTGCTCAAGCTCAAAAGAATGAGCTTTGCCTTTGCGGTATGAGAAAGTGAATTTTATCGGGATGAAAACAGAATCGAAGTCTGTCACAGTCCCAATTTCAGAATGTTCAACAAAACATCTGCAATATCAAAATGTATGCATGTCAGCAATAGACAGCTCGGCCGCTTCGCTCCCATTTGAACTCGTTGGCATTGCATATTGAGCACTACGAAACCGGACACGAAGTCTTTTGAAAGCGCTCTTCTACTTCCCAAACGAACCTACCTCTTTAAATCCAGTTCATCACACAGCAACTGAGGGACGTTTGGCTGTGATGTTTGCAAAACATGGTTTTGTGGTAAACAAGTTTTATAAAAAACGTAATTTTATGTAGTATTTCAAAAACGAGTATTAGTGTTTGAATGGGGGTTTCAAACACCGAGAAACTATGAATGCACGTGGTTGCGAAGAAGCACACGTTTTTGAAATAGCTTGTCAAGCATCCATAAAAGATATGTTGATTGATTTGTTCACTTTACAGTTCAACGCTTCAAAGGAGATTGTTAATCACACAATAAAACTGATTTTTTAAGTACAAATTACTCCCGCGGGATCGATCGTATAGACTAGTTTACAGAAAAACGAAAAGGTTTACCTCGGTGTAAGAACCTCACGACTGACGTCATAGGGTTCCCTGAGAGGTGCACAAATGATATCACAGTGTGAGTTATGAAGCCTCGTTCTTTCGTCCAGGATTTGCGATACGGTACATACTTACACTCATACTCTACAAACTTTACTTCAATTATGGGAGGTGAATTGACGTCATTTATGTGCTCGACGTCTGGTTAACGTCAGGTATATCGACCTGAAATGTTTAGTTAAGCTCCCATAACTAAATCATATTTTCCAATTTATGATTAGGTGAGTGCAACGTATTATGTGGGGTTATTCATCGCCTGCATCATTGGTGAACACACTCTGACGTTAGTCAAACTGGGTGACGTCAGTCGTGTGTTTGTACACCGAGGTAGAGCCATAAAAATGACACAAAATGTTTTGTTGTTAGAGTGCGTGTTATGTTTGGTTTTGTGTTGGTTACATTCATTTCTGCTCGTGCACTGGAAGATGGCGGAAGGGAGGTTTCGCTCACCAATTTGTGGCAGTTTAAGACATTCATATCGTTCCTAAATCGACTTGCTGTAAATGCAAGTGGGCCACAACTATTTTTGAAACGTGGCAAAGAGAAAGATCTATAAAAAGAGCTGGTCTTAAGCCGGCTGGAGTCTTCAAGAGCTATGACGTAGAGAGATTGCAGCACACATCGAAATGAACTTTTGGGCTCAAATGCAAACAACGCAAAGGCAACTGCATATACTTTGCATCTGATTGCGAGACTATTACAGAGGAAAGTATGTTTACCATAGGTTCGGCTTCCTTTACAAAATGAAATTGTACTATCAAAGTGAATATGTGCAATGAAAAATGAGAATACGGTTCACTTGCGCGCTGAAAGCTAACATTACTGGAACTCAAAAAAATTTGAATGATTTATGAGTGGAATTAAGCAGTGGGAATAGGACATTGTGTGTTATAATGAATATGTTGACTAAGAACAACTTTGTCCCTAGGGTTTGAAATTGGTTTAAACATTCGAACAAGTGTTTGACGGGTCTTCAAGACTCATCCACATGACTGAATCTGGCTCCTTGATTGGTCTGGAATCACATGAATAATTACAGATTTGAGAAGGTAAACGTAATGTAAATTTGGAAACATATTCTAGTCAGCTCAGAAAACTGTCACTACGATCTTTGAATGGGAAAAATCAAGTTACTGCACATGCTTGAAAGTGAGTTCTTCAACACTAATAAACACAATCATCTGAGGAATATTGCAATAAAGTGTATGGTTGTCTTGAATTTGAGTTTGGGTACTTACCAGATCAATGATCGAAGACTTTAATTCAGGATTCATTTGACACTAATATATTTCCGGGCCATAATGAACATCGCCTTCAGGGATCGAAACTAGAACAAATTTGCAAAAAATCTAGACGCTGAAGCACAAGCGCATCCCGTAAGCCGTGAACCAAACTCGCGCTTAAGAATCATATGGTTTTTTATGGCAAAGTAGTTAAGATACTTACACGTTTATTGATAGAAATCTCGGTGTAGAGCAGCAAGTATACGCATGCATCGTAATCACTGCCCCTATTAACATTCAGATCGATTTGATTTTGAATCTCGCCCAATACTAAGAAGTATAGTTTTTATGACTCACCTCAATGCCCAGTTGCGATCTGCCCTCATATGACTTTCCAACGCTGATAATTTGGGAATTGCGGAACTGTCTCTTGTAGCGAAACAATTCTCTCTGAATCTTAAAAAAACATAGTTGGTCTTAGCTTGTATTACAGTCATCTTAGTCAAATCGTGAGCAAATTTCGAATTAATTAGGAACATATTCACATTAACATACGTTCTACAATTTGTTTCAACAACCAAACTAGCAAAATTTTGGTTGCAAGCTTCCGACAGACATTATTTTAGCATTAATCAAAATAGCGTGGTGCAGTCATTTATACCCATGTTTTGGGGGAAAAGACTTGCAGTTTTTATCAAGTGTGTACTGGACTCTCCGACTCAAAATAGCGTGGTGCAGACTTGCAGATC
>JAOBYF010795199.1:0-13754 GCA_025403605.1 Parazoanthus darwini
GGGGGGGGTTGTTTCCTGTCCCCCCCCCCCCCCCCAGTCTGAGTAGGGTTAATATCTGATCCTCGGGCGATTACTCATACGTCTGCATTTTCTATTAGGATGCCGGTTGGTTGGTTTCCCCTGTAAACGAAGATGCCGCGTGATTGGAGGTAAGTTGCCCTCTGTTTGTAGTTACACTTTAAAATGTAATTCCGAAAAAGGGAAACTTTCACTATTTCATGATTAATAGTTTACCTGTTAATGTTTCTTTTAATGTCGCAATGGTGAAATGTACAAGATACTGAAATACACTGGTATGTATTGTTCCATTCAGATTGGAAGTGTTTACATTTAAACATCATAGGAGCCCTTACTTATCTTACAACTGAGATGAAGATTACAGGAGTATTGCTGTTAATTTAAGATTTTATAAATCTTTCGATTACTCGAATAGTGAGAAAAGGTTACCGAAATTCGGGTTTTTTGCTAATACTCTCTTGCCTGTCAAAAATTTAGATGTGAAGACTTTTAGTCCTTGTTTTCCAATATTTTAGGTGAATTTTAACCATCAAATGAATGTACTGTACATGATAATTTTACTCTTGCAGGCCGCCGGAAATGCTATTATACTAGCTGGTGCCGCAGACGAACGTGCAGTAAGTGTCCATGAAGTTGACATAGATAGCGTAGAATAGCCTTGTGCAGTGATACCAAATTGCTGTAATTACGCCTTGCTTGGGCAGTTAACTGAAACATTTAAACTCATGTGAAATTACTCCATATTTAAGGTTGCCGATTTAGATGTGAAAACCTTGCAAACATTATTTTCCCTTGCATAACGTTTTGTTATTTAGCGCCAATCGTTAAAATTCACCCTTTTCAAGAGTAGTTACACTAAATTTGAACATATCCTGTATTTCTGCAAGCCACCTTTGCAATGATACGCAGACCTTACGGGCTCTAAATGACTAAGCTGTCGCACCACAGATATTGCACACTTGCGGATTGCAGAAGTTGTAGTAGTGAAAAAGTATTGCTCCTACTTGCTTCTGTGGAACGTTTGTTGTATTTTACTTGCGTGTTTGAATAGAGAAACGTAATATATTTTTTGCACTGTTCTTTTTTATGGTAAAAAGGATCAAAACAAAAACAATTTTTGATTTTGCTACCTGTCAGACTGAGGCATACGAGTTATCACTCTTAATCGTCGGTTACCTTTCCGGCACAGGAAGATGCTGCTCAGCTGGTCTTATTTCATTTTGTTTTCAATCTTTAGCTGATGCATCTTTACACGGTTCGTCAATGTAGGCAATGAATGAAAGACGGGGCGTGCGAAATTGCGTCGTCTTAATTTTTCTGCCTACTGACACTTTGCTTTTTGTCAAATGTCTGAAAAGAGTTTTTTTCGTTTTTATCGTTTTTTTTTAGTCAAAAAGGAAAAGACTATATTGCTGCAACTCGAACTTTTTGCTTGTTTTTTTTTGTCTGGCTACGACATTGTCATTAAAGTGACAAACTAATTAAGTTTGCGGTGGTTAAAATATCTTAAGTGCGTTTGTTGTAACACTGACAACATTATAATTGATTAGTTAAGCGATGTGAACTTTTTATCATGCAATTAACAAAGAAATCATCATTCCTTAACTTCCGCATTTTCATAAATATACCCATAATTTATGTTCACTGCCATTGTTATTAGAGCAATATACTCTTTACGTAGTATTAAACTGACTAGTAACTTTATAAAATATTAATTTTATTCTTAATAACGCCACTTCTATAGGTTCGATGGCACTTTAAAATACTTAAGAATTAACTTAAACTAACTTAGAAAGAAGCTAAGCTTTTGTGTATGTCACGTAAATATCATTATTTTATTATACCATTGTTAGTATAATTTTTTTAATAATAATAACTATTATTACCATTAACAGACCGTGGCTAAAGGAACAACAGATGGAAAAGCAGACCGGATCCGGAACCGTTGAACACGTGACTTGTCGAAACTGGATTATTTTCTTAAATTTTGATTTTTCGTATATTGGCAATGTTTGTTAACTACTTGGACCAGATAGAAATTGTATTTCAAGGATTTAGATCCATTTCTAGGAAGTTCTAGGGAATAGTATTGACTAGTTGAGCACTTGTTTGGCAAGCGAGTAGTGTTTGATGTAACAAGCAATCGGCATTAGATTAACCCCGGGTGTGATATGTTTTATTTTGATGTAAACTTTTATCATTTTTTGTTGAATAAAATTTGAGCATGAAAAGGTGGTCTCCAAGTCAACTTTTTAAAGGAAAGGTTTCGATATAAATAGTGTCAGTGTTGATAACAATATCAACAATAATTGAACAAAAGAAAATAATTATAGTGCAATACGAAAATTATCAGTCTTTTTTATTCATTTAAAAACGTTTAACAGCGCATTGAATGTTTCTGGTATATAAACACACAGAAAATGACAAGATTATCATAGTTCGTTCGTTTAAAACTGTTTTGGAAACTTGCTTTTAATTATAACGACGTACTTCCTTAAATAAACGCCGCACCCAAGTCGTGAAAAATTTAACAAACACCGCGGCGTTTATTCGAGGAAATACGGTAGTTGTAAATGCTTAATGTTTTGTTATCTTTCATCGTAATCGAGTAAGGTTTTCACTGAAATAATAACCAAGAGTAGCAATTTGGCAGCGCAGCTTTATATAGACTCTCCAATCCCCCATCCCCATCCTACTGCCAAGTCCTACACTTTAACAGAAACAGGTTGCTGATAGACATAAAGGCATTAAGAACTGATAATCCCGATGGCTGTTAGGTGTAGAGTTGGTTTGATATCGCTTTATATCAGAGCATTTAGAGTCGGTATAATGAGAGAGCGACTGTGAATGAAACATAATCCCCCCTCCCTCCCCTTCCTATCTCCAACCAATCAATCAACCAACTCTCTCTGTTCCTCTGGTTAGACTTTGTTTTATTTTCTGTACACTATGAAATCTGGCATCCTGAAAGTCCAATAAATCGATCGATCCCGACGTTTCCAAACAAATCTTATAAAAGGTGCAACCGACCACAAACTGTAAGATAGAGCTATCTCAGTACGGTCTAAAAATGGGGTCAAAGCTTACAACATAAATATTTGTTCGTGCGCCTACTTGGCTGCAGACTGTCTAGAGACGGACGGTTAGATTGTTGATGGGGGAGGCATGTTCTAAAACCTGGAAAACAATTACCTTGAAAACTTTAGAACACAGGCCGCCATGAATAGAACTGGTAGTCTCTTTATTCGTATACTAGTCATAAGCAATATTACGAATTTCAGAATTAAAACTACTCGAGGAGCTCATCTATCGCTGTGTGTCGTCATTTTCAAGCAGTTTGACAACTTGTCTCTTACGCTGTGACGATGAGTGTTCAAAAAGGACAAAGTCGCAGTTGGACTGGCGGATCAATGATCATGCCACACAAAATTTTGCTCAAGGCATTCAAAGCTAAAATCAACATTAAACAAAGGCAACAGTTCTACATGAGTGGGTTGTTCCAACAATAAACACAAGCCTCTGTTCATGACCTTCAAAGGTAAGAATAAATGAAAAAGACAAAAGGTATAAATACAGGTGTGAATACCTTAGTTTAGTAAATACTCGTATACAACAGGACAAAGCTTGAAAACAAGCAACATATTTTAAACGAAGTAATTTATGGACCATAACAAGCTTAGGCTAAATCACGCTTGTAAATGTTAGTGTACCTGTTGAGCAGAGGATGTCAGTTTTCAAACAGCCTATATAATCATGTGTGATGGTTGAAAGACTCGGTATGGTAATTTAGCATTTTTTAGTAGTGGCAATAATTACCTATTTTTAATCACCGTTGAACCCTCGCGTGCCGGCCTTTGTTCAAAGCCATGATCAATTCTTTCAAGCCTAGACTGAGAGGACGTCAAAGCGTGCAAAGTTAACTGAAGTATAAGCAGATAGACGGATCAATGACCATGCACACTCTTTTCCTCGAGGCATTTAAAGATGGCATAAACAACGAAAACAAGAAAACAGCTCTATACTATAAGTGAATCGTTCCAACAGTAAACACAACCCGATTTCTCGCGTGAATAATAAATAATAAAATATTTAGGTTTCGATGTTCTAAACATGGGTTAAGTAACTAGGCTTGAGCAATGGTAGAAACAACTTTTAAACTGGAACTAATTAAGCTATGAAATAGAAGTTCGGATACGGTACTGAACTAAAAGAACGCATTCACATATCAGGTTAATTACAAAATAAAATGGTTGATTCACAGATCTAGAGTAATGTATATATATGGCAATTGAATATTTATTAGACTAGTTTTGACCAAACGATTGACCTTTTTAATCACTACGTGTCCCTGTGAAGCTTCTAGTTTGCTTCGAGTTTTGTTTTAGGCAGCTAAAAGGGGTTAGTTTTGTTTCCACGATCAAGAAAGATCGATCTCCTTTCGCAGCCAGTTCCAGAAAAAGCATACAATATGAAAAAGGTTCTTTCTACAGTATATCAACAATGTGATCTAGCATTCTCTATAGTAAATCAATTGCAATATGCCCTTCTTTGTAGACAAAGTGTTGCTATTTACAGTTTTGTTGAAGGGCCTGGCCTGCTATGTGAAAACACTGTTCCAACTTCCCACACCCGGAAACCAGTATTCTCTGCAAGGGGTTTATACGCAATCTTGCTTTAACACCGTCTTGCTCATGCTGTCTCCCATATTTAAGCGAGGTAATCCTGAATTGGTCTTCTTCTGTTTTTAACACCTATTTCTCTTGAGCAAAGCATCAGGCTCTTTGCGTCATGTTACGGCACTCTTGAAGATTGACACAGTTATTTTTGTCTTTTTAGCCTTCTGTCATATTTTTCGCTTTACTTTTGGCCCCTTATCAGTTGTTCAACTCTGGTAACCTCTTGATCACTAATTGCTTGGGTATCTATGTAAAAGTCAACCAACTCTTTGAAATGTTCTGAACCTATATCATACTCATCATTGAAAGGGGCATCTTCAGATTTAAATTCTTACGGCATCAGGAAAACACTCGGGTGACAACCTCGACTAAACTTTCAACCTCAACCTCAATGCACTTTTTATGCTGAATGTGATGGAGACGAAAATAACTGCTCTCTTTAAGTCACGAAGCCAGCGGTTTGTTTTGTTTGTCCAGTGCCTTGGCAATCACACAACAAACTACAGCCGAGGAGCATATTTTTGAAGTTGACGAGCTTCTTTCTTCATAGTGAACCGAACCTTGCTTAGGGCAATTTTGTTGATGGGTTTTGCTGGACGTGTATCCCTTCGAAATACAAATCTTTTACACAAACGTTAAGTGCAGGGTATTGGTTTGCCATGCTCCCTCAGTCCATATCTGCCAAAATCTTTAATAGCAAAAACCGCACCATCGATATGGTTACATCTACCAAGTCCATAGGTCATAAGAACCGATATTAAGATATCTGACCAGCATTTAAATTAACTATAAATACTGTAATCACCTCGATGAAGTGCAAATGCAAGCAGAGATAAGTCTTAACAATTGCGTTTTAATAAATATAAAGATACCATTTTGTTCATTTTGTAACAAAATCATGATATTTTGAAAGTAAGACCATCAAAATTGAAAGAAAAAGCCTAACTAAGGTTATCGTTAAAGATTGTTAATGTGAGATATGAAAAATTTAGTATATATGTACACATGATCTGTCCGGATCTGTGTTAGGTTGTAAACTTCGAATATTTTTAGGTAATTAACAAAAATAAACCCTGCTGGATACTTGCAAGCAGCTCTAACAACATGTTTGGTATTTTGATCGATTTTATCACATAGCTTTCATGGATGGTTAATACACTGAATTTTCTTTGAAACAAAGCTGCATTGTATTTGATATGTCCTTCTTTAGAAAACTGGAAGGCTTTCAGCTTTTTGTAGCCACAAGTTGAAATGTGGAGGCTGCTTTATTTCGATGTTTTTTGCACCAAGTAATCATGGTACAGTTAACGTTGAACGAAGGCGAATAACGGCAGTCCTCGAAGGTCATTATTCCAATGGCAATCGGATGCCTCTCTAATAGCGACTTCATACTTAAACTCTCCGTCAAGCATTTCATTTTCTTTGTTTGCGCAGTTTACCTCGGTAACAGTTCGTTGCTTTCGTCGCTCAGCAAGGACGTGGCATCTCAAAACCAAGTCTTCTTTTCTTACACCGACAGGTTGGTTTTGCTCTTTTAAAATGGATTTCAGCTGATCACCTTTAGTGCTCGCAGTTCGAATTCCTCCATCGACTTTTTTAATGTAACAACAGAGCTATCATGCTTCTTGCTGAACAAGATTTGAACACTTTAAAACTCGTAATACTACTTATTAACAATATTTTTGAAGCTGATAAAAACTTTTGACACCATCTTTCTTCCAAGCTTTGTTTGGTGTTCAATAAGCTTTAGCCTCGATTTCTTTCGTGCAAATTAAGAGCCCGCTGTAACAAGTTTAGCAGCGGTGAATAAACAAATAATGGGGAGTTCGAAACTGGAGTACTGACATCTTCGAAGAATATCTATCTGATCTTTCGTGTGTTGAAATTTTCTTTCGAGCGCCAATAGTTTCGATTACTTTTTCCTATGGATGACTTATAATTATCGACAATTGTTTACCTCTCGATTCATGTGCTAGAGCTGCGTTAATGTTAACTCCTAACTTAAAACACACTAAATTCAACCACTCCTCGAGGCATTCTATACTGTTGTCATTGAGGGTTTTAAAATAGTTATCAGCACCGTTTTAAATACATGATTTAATTTGAACATGCTAAAACGACGAAGTTAGTTTGAAGTAGAATATTCAAAGCTAGCAAACGCTCATGCAAGCAATCAAAAATTTTTTTTTAACGCTTTGAGAAAATCAAGATTAGATTTGCTTGAGGGTTGAGGGTATTAAAAACTTGATCCACTTGTTTCGAACACCTTGACCTTGAGCAGTACACTAGGCAGAGTTTCACTGATCAATGCCTGTGTACTGGCCGTCATTTTACATCAAACAAATATGAACGGCCGTAGTTAGACTCAAAAATTGGCGGGAGATGGGGCAGGAGAGTGGAGGGACATTTGCCCTCCCTGCCTGATGTGATTCACAGTAAGATCCTCCATCCTCAGCTGAAAACGGGGCAAACAGGACGACATTGTATGAATGAAGCAGTTGTTTTACAAATTTATCAATTTCTACCATTTATATCTCCACAGAGTTGCAATAATCAGACAGTAAACTGGAAACATTTGTTATCAGCTGTGCTTGGACAAAAATCTGTTGTTTTGAATATCCGATATAACGAGCATTATAAATTCAACCCATTTTCGCTTGTACACATAACGATTTGATTAATAACAGAATTGTATGGAATTGAGAAGACAAGACAACAAACTGTCGGCTTTCATTTTCGTGTTCATTTTTAACTCCTTGATGGATAAAGCTGTTAATCGAGTTCTTGGCTTAAACTTCTTCACTCTTTAAGCGAAAGTTCTGACCATCAGGTACATGTACCTGAAGTTTTTACGTACAACTGAACAACCCGAACAAAAAGTTTCAGTGCAGTGGCGCACGTCGAGTTGTTGCGGAAAAACCCGCAACGACGCGCGTGCGGCAATTTTTCGGCGGGGGATTTTAGCCGGTTTTCAGTTTATAGAAATCATCGCATATGTAAAGAAAAATTTCCTGATGATCGTGCCAATTAAGGTTTTGGTTGCACATGTAGGTATTAAGGATTTTATTGCACGGATTAAAGAAAAATACAATGTAAATCAGCCAATCAGAGACCGGTGTATTTTGGTAGGTCTGGAGTTTGGCAGTAATCAAAAGGGATAAACTGCAACCCTTCTATTTAAAGGACACTTTCGAAAATTTATACTCCCATTCCACCTTTATACTAGATATCCAAATCCCTCTATTAAGTCTCCTCCAAATCCAATCAACAAAGTATTTATGATTTTTGAGGTACAAGAGTGATGTTTACGCAAAATTGTATGGACATGCAAAGCTTATAACAGAAAATTTAAGAAAAAGGAAAATATGTTTTCTCTTATTTTAATGAAAACTTATTTCAGAAGTTTTGGTTTCTGGTTTTTGAGTTAAGGTCGAGATGCTGAGAGACACAAATGGAAGCAAATATCAACACCTCGGCTTTTCTTGATTTGTGGCCATAAACAAGTGTTGTGATTGTTTGTTGTTGTTGCTGTGTGTTGAGTTTTTGTAGTGTGAAATAGAAATAGACAAAGTTCAAATAGCATTAAACTGCAAGCAGCAGTTTGTGACTACAACTAAGTTCCTATTACTTCTGAAACAGTTTTCAATTAAAGGGACAGTGAAAAACAAGGTAATCGCATATGGTGTGTAATCTACAGAGGTTACATGTACACAGCATACGTTTTAATCCATAACTGTTTTATCGTAAATGCTGTTAATCAAAGATCTTCTAATGTGCAAAAATATCTATTCAAGTTCCTTGCAGACAGATTATAATAACCTTGCAAACAATTTTCAGGGCCAACTTTTGTCGGATAATATTTTTTGCATGTAAAGTATACTTTCCACTGTCCTATTCTTTGCTAATGCAATGATAAACATGCAGCAAAAGAAACAAAATTAAAACAACCCGAAGTGAAGATAAACTCTTATTTAGAACTCGATATCGTTTGGCTCAAGCAGAGGAAGTTTTGACTCACCTCCGCACGTAAACAAAATGCCAAGGAAAAGGAACAGCTGACATGCGCACGCAAACATTTTCGAGCCAACTGGACAAAGCACACACAACCAGCTGGTGTCTGGTCATTGCACTACGTTTCCTTTTTTCTGCACTAAATCTCCTCAAAATCAGCATCGACAATTTTTTGCATGTTTATTATTAACTTGTAAAACTGTCTCGTCGGCTTTTGCGCATGTTCGCCTTTTGCTGCATGTATAATCCTATATTCACTAACTCGAAAAATAGTCATTTTATGTGGACACAAATTCACTAAAACATAGGAAGCTTTTGCTACAATTATTTGTTGGTGATTTTTAGTTTAAAAGTAACTTAGTTTTGTTTTACTACTTAACTTATCATAAAAGTTTTTGATTTGCACCATTTGCTAAGAAAGACAGTGTCCGCGCCGCAAAACTTTAGCCTGTATCGTGAATAGCATTAATCTTGACCTTCATTCCTTCAATGAATACGTGTATAAATAACCTTGCAAAGTTGAACAACACATTCCAGCCTTTATTCACTGAAATCCAGAATATTGACATACGTAGTTTTGAAAAGATCTCCCTTTATATTGCAATATTCACACTTTTCTCGCTTTTGAGGAAAAAATAACATCAAGATTTTACAGTTGTTAAGATAACTTGTAGATTTCGTTTTCCATATTAGTTTCAACCAGTTGGACGCCCGGCTGGATCGATAAACAATACCATTTAATTGTTTACTAGTTTGAAGCAGAAGTGCAAAACATAGTCTAAAAACGGCTAAACGTTAAAAGAGACCAGTCCCCGTTAGTCTGATGTCGAAACTGTACACCTTGACCCAATTGGTTTACGGCCCTTTATCAGAGCCGATCTGCGAACAGACTTTTTTTAATTGTTTCGCGCAACATTTTGGCTATATATGGCAATGGTTCGCTCAAAACAAACTTGTTTGTGAGGCAACAGAGTAGAACGATGCTTTCACAACATGTGAGGAGAAGTGGTTTCAGAAACAATAATAAAGTTCTAGTCGAACAGTGTGAGAATACAAACATCTATCTTAGTTCTGGATTTGTCCGTCTGTTGAGCTTCAGAACGTTAATTTTTGTTCATTTATAAAGTTTCAACTGAGAAAAATATTGGCTTAAGTTTTTGTCAGATTTCACTACATGTGCTGTAAACCGGAACTGTGCCTGTGGAACGATTTCAAAAGAGGTCCAATTTAATGTATGCCATAACCAAGACTGCAACCACAACCATAACGGCAGAGTTTCGAGTGTATCTTAACACAATTTAGATCAAGAAACTGGAAATTTTGTAGTGTTTTTAAAACTAAATTATTTAGTGATATACCTGAGAACGTGGGTACTAAATGAAAATTGAAAACAACCTCATTCAAAGTTTGGAAACGTAAACCATCCAATCCATATATATATACATTATATAGCCTTGTGTTAACTAAAATCCTTCAAAACACTGACAACTTAACTAAGGTAGGTTTGCATCGCCATAACAATTAATTCTAAGTCCTTCTTTATTAATATCGAATAAATGTTTTATTTTGCTTCGTAAATCATAGAGTCGAGATGTTTCCTTAAGAGATGTAAATTCACCTCGCAATTTTCCAAACTTATTAATATCTACATGTAGGTATTGCTCTCGATAAACTAATGACCGAACTGTTGTTTGCTCTAGATGTGTGTGCATGGCGCATAGGCTCCAAACGGTATGGAGTGACTTCTTTTGACTCGTCGGCAAGTTCAAAATAATTCAAGTCTAATCAGTTGAAACGAAGGGGAGTACATTTAATAATAATAATTCAAAAACAGTAAAGTGTTTTACTATAAGATTTGCATGTAAGATACACCGCGTTACATCCGCTCTTCACTTGAAACCAAAGCTATTTAAATGCATAATCGCCTCTAATTTTGCCAACCTGTGTACTTCCTGTCCTGCAATGTCCTTTTAGTTTTGGAAATTCCTAGGAGTGTTAAATAAATATGGATAAAATTTGCTAAGGATATGTTGCAGTCCCTTTGATTTTGCTGCGCCAGATGGTTCAAATTTTGTAAGAGCAAGTTAATTAAAACTTTGCTCCTTTATCTAGATTTATAATCATACTAATATTATTCTTACTAAAGAAAAAGAACACTTGCTGATTAAACTTTGAAGCGCTTAAGCAACCACGTATGAACTGCATTGGGTTTTGGGTCAGTATCATGAAGTTAAGCAGTAGCTTTTGTATTAGATTTTCTAAGATAACTTATATTTAAATTATGATTTACTTAGATCAGTAAATAAAAGTTAGACTTTTGTTACCATCTTTCATGATGGTGTGCAATATCTGAACGAGGATATTCACACAAGATGAAGCCTACTTAGCTATGACGCTAATGCTGATCCTTTAATTGAAAGGCTGGGGCGGAAAAAGCTCGAATCCCAGCTATCATGGTCTACAAACCACTTAACGGACTCGCGCCTGAGTACATGCGTTCTATGTTCACTGACCATAACAGCGTTGCTTCTAGATCGCTTAAAGATACTGAGGGCAAGCTAGCTACTCCAAAACCCTGCACAAACTATTTGAAAAATAGTTTTGCTTATAGCGCTGCGTTGCTTTGAATAGTTTTTCATTTGGGTTACGGCAAGAAAACTCTGAACAGTTTTAAAGCGGCGTGCAGTAACTATTTGTGAAAATGGCATTATTTCTTATTATTATCTGTACTGGTAGACTGATAAAGGCACGGCTGTCCTGGAAAACAGGAAATTTAATTAAGTATTATTAAGTACAAAAATATGTGAAAATTGAATCAAATACAACATTTTGAATTAGCTAGTTGTTATTTTTGATTCTTTATTGTCTAAAAAATAAATATTCTTCTAACATCCTTGGCTACTAGAACTTCCGGTCCCTTAGTTACTAAATTGCCGACGCTTCTAAAGGTCGTATACCCACACAAAGTTCAATGAACCCTATCTTCACTAATAAGTTCAATGCTAATTGAGCTGCTTTTGAGCATAACTGACTCTAGCCTGTATCTTGACTAGCAATGATCGTGACCTCTATCGTTTCAGTGAACACATTTGTAATTAACCTTGCAAAGTTGAACAGTCACATTCCAACCTTTGTTTTCTGAAATTCAAAGTATTTTAAATTTAAACAGAAAAGGCTAGACACACTTTGTTTTGAAAATATCGCAATATTCAGAGTTTTTTAAGCAATCTTTGCTACTTTTGAGGAAAAGTTATACAATATTGTATAAGTAGTTGGTTGTTTTGCACAAATTTTGACTATGCATGACAGCTTTCAGTGTTCAAAACAAACTTGTTTGTGAGGCAACAGCGTAGAACGATGTTTGAACGGCATGTGAGTAGGAGCGAGCTTAGCGACCGTTTCAAGTTAATTATTTCTTGCATGGCCCAGTTGTTAAAACTTTCAATTGGTTATCGCCAACCTAGGGTAACAATTTAACCAAGGTTTTGTTCGAATTCCTTTATACAGACTGGTTCAGTTGGGCTGGCATTTTAGGTTCACTAACAAGGGTTGCTTTTGAGCCGCGCAGAATTTCAATAACACGGTATGCGAACTCGTTTATGATAAGTAGAATATTCGAATACAAAGTTGCGCTATCGATTCAAGTTGGGGATGAAGTTAACATCAGCCCCTGGTTAACTAGAAGTTTATAGTTTAAGTTTTTAAAGATGATAACCATAAATTGTAAAGTAAGGGAGGTCTTAAAAAAGAAAATATCTCTGATTAATTAGTTTTAGTTCAAGAGTTTGGAACATTAAAAGGCACTTAATTTCGAGTATACTGCAAAAAACCCTGAATTTTCGGATGTTGTTTTGCATGATAAAGCAAGTAAAGGAGCGATTGGCGAGTAAAACGGAAATATAAGTTTCTAAAAATTGAAAATCTTAAAATCCTGCTTTTTCTTTTTAACTCTGAAATTCTAGCTCTTCATGAATTGAAAAAATCGTTTTGCTAAGAGAAAAGCCTAATTAGCAGCTCTTGGTATGATTGTTCATGTGCGAACGTTCACAGTTGGAGTCTGATTTGCCTCAATGATATTGTAGTGATTAAACAGGGGGTAGAATTTAGCTTTAATTAACTTTAAACTGTGTTTTTGTCCCTATTTTGTTTTTGATATGCTCCCTTAACCTTTAATTTGACAACATCCTGAGGGTAGAAACTCTTTTCTGGCGAATTCATGTTGTTAGCAACCGATGACGATGTACATAAGCATTGCAGTTTGATTTACTTGAAAATAAACATATAAAAAAATGCAACCTTTCGAATGAGTTCAATGTTATTTTGTTCTTTTAGTTATCTGTAAAAACAAATTCTATTCTTCTAACATCCCAAACCTTGCGGCACGGCACGTCTTTCCTTTTTTTTTTGAATTGTTAACGCCTGGAAAGGTCGTTTTCCCACAAAGCTCAATGAACCCCAGCTTAACTAATAAGTTGGACTTTAAATTCAATGGTATTTGAGGTCTCACACTGTTTTCAGTAACTAATCTCTATAAATGTGCCAGCTTAAAACATCACAAAACTTCATTATAAGATAAAAATAATCCCTAATTGTCTCTTTTCTGCGCCACTAACTTTGTCGGCTCCTTTGATTATCCGTGCTGGACACTTCGGAAGATGCATCAGCGGTTTTCAAGCTTCTTCCGACCTCTGAGTGTAAAATTTAATTGTCTTGCAAACGCTGAGTACCAGCGGATATATATTTCGAGACTTAAGCTTTACAAACATTGATTCCAGTATGAAAATAATCATCATTTGTTACCATCTCCATAAAATCAAACAGAGAGATAAAAGGAACATAAAAAGGGAATATAAATAACCTTTAAACTTGTTCTTAGTTATGGTCTGCATAGTAATACATGCGGCGTTGCTTGTACGCAAGAGACTGAAAATAAAGTGAGATAATCAGTTGTTGTTTTGTTTTATATAGAAACAAAGACACTAGATGATACCCCAAAGAACCAATAAAAAAAGTACACATTTGTTGTACACATTCTCTTGGAAATGGAAA
>JAOBYF010795310.1:0-13754 GCA_025403605.1 Parazoanthus darwini
TACCACTTCAACTGAGAGAGTTACTAGAGCAACGACGACGGAACCAAAACCAACACCTAGTAAGTAACAGAAAAATTCGAAAACATTTTTCATCCGTAAAGAATGTTAAAAAGAAAGGCGTACGTTTTGTTAACGAAAATCAGAATACCTAAAGGTAATTTGAACAATAAAATTTGTCCTCACAAAAATGGCTTTCCTTCTACTTAAATGATTGAGAGCCAAATAATAACAAAGTTGAGAAATCTAGTTTCGCTAACAAAGAGATTTTAGAATAACGTTGTATCTTGTATGTGACGGGAGCCGTAAACCTCCTTGCATTGATTATTACTGCATCAACAGCAAGGACAAGTACAGTACCCTTTGAGCAGGTTTTAAGTGTTGATGTAGACGGCATTTCATGTAGTGAATTGTGGAAGAGTTGAAACTTTCTTCAAAAAAAACCTTCAATAGAGAAAAAAAGCGGCGTTCAGTTCAAGAATTCAATCAACAAAAAATCAGGATATTTTAAAAATGTTATTTATGTTAATTACATTTCTGCACAAGTCTATAATTTATTAGAAATAACTTTTATCTGAACAACAATATATTTGATTTAGTTGCGTATTCAAGTGCACTCAAATCGCAGCCAATCAATCAATACTACAACTTTCAAATTGTTTCTCTGCTTATCGAACAGTCAAGTTTCGTATTCGTATTTACCGCTAATTACAATGACTACAGACTCGTTTTCACAATGTTAGCCTCGTCTTGATTTGAAATTCTCATAAATACCAACGTAGATAAAAGCTATTTACAACTTTGTATAAGCCACTTTCTAAATCATGCGCAGAGTAAAGTAACGGTTTTGCTGATGGCACAACCCCTGTTTACATCATTCTGTAACATGTTTAAGGTTCCACCTTTTTTCAAAAACAATCGATGTTTCTTCTTTAACACCATACGCATGTTTCCAATACGTGTAGCCCGCCAACTGAAGCGCTAAACTTACTCTGCGCATGATTGTGAAAGTGGCTTATTGTTGGAGGCTCGGAACTTGTATGTTCAACACAAATGTCAGCGGTAAACTGGACAATTTTGGTGGCACAAGAAAACTCCGCTATATAATCTGGTAAGAAATGAGAACAGAATTTTCAAGATTTATCAAGACCAACTAGTGTTGCTCAACCGAGCTTCAATTTCTCCCAGGGTGGTTTTTCCCATCGTTCCTCGCACTAAAACATTCATGCACAGTGCTGCCTGGCAATCGCTCACAAACCAAGGTAATTGATGCTGTATCACGATCGGCCATAAGGATAGACCTTGCTGCCCGCTTCTGAATCTTGAAGAGCCTTGCCAAGTTGTCTATGTTTGAACTTGACCAGATGGTACTCCCAAACATGAGTACCGGTTTATTACGCCAAACATGAGTACCGGTTTTATTACGCCGTTATAGTATACCCCAACTTTTGCTCCTTGACATGATAAAATTAATACTTTGCTTTTCTTTCCTGTACACCCCCTGTAAGGTATATACATGTATTTCAATTGTCCAAGTGCACTTGGCCATACCACTGAATCAAAATCGAAAGGACTTGTAAGATGTCATTAATTTCAAATAAATTAAACAAGTTGTTGTTCTGCCAAAGACAGATAACCAAATACAGTAATTCGTAAGTTTAGAGTCAACTGTTTGATTTACCCAAATAAGTTGCTTTATAATGCAACTATTGTGGGTTTTTTTGCTTCATTTTGCGAGCCCGCAGGTCATTCCATTCAATCTCGGAATGTGCTAATGACAAGGTACTGTGTTAGGATAGGACATGAACGCATTTAAGACTTTTTTTTTTATCATGATCAATTAAAACTTATACTTATTCGCTGTCATAAAACGCGAAAATGAATAATAATCATTGCATTATCAAAACGTTTGTTTCAGTGTTGTCTTCTGAAATGATCTATGAAACAATTCCTAAAACAACACATATATATTTTGATAAATTGACATTAAACACAAAATGAGACACGTGATTTCCTACTGGAACAGGAAGTGTGCTTGGTTGCATTGTTTTTTATAAAGTACAGTTACTATTAAGTGTCAGTACTACATATACAATATATTACTTGTACCAGCTGAAAAGCTCTTTCACTCTGAAACAAAGCCGCGGTGTTCAGCAAAGCTATTCGACTGATTTGGGTATGTATAAGTTTCAAACAAGTCTCATTTTATTAAACCTCTGTGACTGAAAGAACATACTATGAAAAGTCTACTTGAACACTTTTATTAGGCAGCTATAAGCGCTAGATCTTCAATCTTTCATAGTTCAACATGCAGTAAGGTTTATATTTGTGTTGATGGTACACTGTAGAAGAACACGACTGAGAACGGATTTAGATGACTCTGAAAGTGTCGGCCACAACCAAATAACGGGTTTTTCGTTAGCGTTAGTAAGAAAAGAACTTATGAACGGATAAATGCAGGCGCAGTCAATGTTTCAAAGCTGAACTACTCACTTTTACGTGCTTATATCAGAATATATCAAAAATATAGTAACAACAATAATAATGATTATGTATCAATTTATGCAGATAAGCATACGCGGAAGAACACACCAGAAAATATTTTACACTTAGTCTAAAGAAAAATCTAGTGTGCTAATATCAGTTTACGTCAGGCTGCATGTATTCGTTAAATACAGTGACTTATTTTTAGGCCCTAAAACAGCTCATTGTATTTATGAAACTTCTATCTGACAGCCTTGTCTTCATAGTCCAAAAAATGTTTTAATCGCAAGAGTTGGGCTGTAAATAGGCAGAACAGTCCACTTCTTTAAATACAGTGACTTATTTTTAGGCCCCAAAATAGCTCATTGTATTTATAAAACTACTTTCTGACAGCTTTGTCTTCATAGTCCAAAAAATATATAATCACAAGACGGTCGACTTCTGACGACAATAGTAATAGCCATAGCAACAAAAATGGGAATAGTATATCTCTTTCTTTATGAGGATAAAGAGATTGCAGTTTAACAAATATAAACATGTGGCAATGTACCTAATACAAATTTAAATAAGCATTGCAATAATAAAAACAAATCTAAATTGTCGCCATTAGGAAACTGAACAACAGATGTGTTCCATGCTCTTTTCGTTGATAAAATAGATTTATGAGCCGACACAATGTCGCAGCTTTACTGCATGATGGAAGGATTTGAAGTTAAGTCTTCTAATTACTGGCATTATTATTCTTAAATCATTCCCTTCTCTTCCGTAATTTAGACATATTGTTTCTCTAAAGATTTGCGTTGTATGGGCTTGATTAACTCCCCTTTAAAAATAATCAAAGCTTATTGATTTCGCTATTATTTCAGCAATACAGCGTAAAGTGTTGAGAGAAAATTTGGAGAACAGCATATAGGTATAATTTTCATTATATTGCTATGCGTTAGCAAAATCTGCATATTTGTCGAACAGTTCAACTTTTATTAAGGAGAGTAAATCTATTCTTATTCTTTGGGTAAAGCCCTGTGTGTAAAACATTGTCTAGAGAACAGAATAGAACAAAAGTCGTAAATTAAGATACTGTAGTCATTTCTCCTATGGCAACAAACAGTTCCCCGGTTGACCGAACCTGTTGAAAACAAACATTGGTTTGGTTTTCCTGTAGCAGTAGAAGTCGAGCTGCAATTCGTCTTTCAGTTTCTTGTTGAGTAAGCATAGTATGCAACGTTCCAGATGACAATGAAGAAGTGTTGCTGTGGTCCTTTATGTTTTCAAACTATTTTGAACGTAACCATTATTAATTGTAAGTAGGTCAGTGTTGGAACTGAGTTGATCAATGGAAATGATTTTTTGTGAGATTTTTGATGCTGGGAAACAGCAAAACTTTAAGATGAAAAATACAGAGAACACACTTTAGACTGAGACAAAAAGGTAACGTATATTTCTGAAAATTTTGAAAAGAGAAAGGGGAACTGCTCTTAATTACATACTTGCAACTTCACATTTGATTTTTTTTGGGGGGAAACGATTCTATTTTACAGAGCTTTTCAATATCGTTTAGCTATATTAATCAGCTTAAGTCTTGTAGGTAAAGCAATACATTTGGGTACATATATGAAACTATGATGCTGTGAACATACTTACAACTAACTAAACAATCCCGAGACCTTGAAAAATATCAAGAACGTTAAGCCTCGTCCCAAAAAAATATTCATAGACCTTCTCGAGAAAAAAAATATTGCTTAACAATTACATACTTCATACATTTCTTTGTATATATATAATTTAGTTGTGCTCGATACAAAAACGTTCAAAGTAGTTTATACCAACTGATAGACTCCCAGCGAAAGGATCTTAGCAGATACTTGTAATGTCTCCACTGCTTGAGTTTAGAAAAGAGTACTTAGGAAAAAATGTGGCCTGAAACCCTTTTTTAACTGCTCTGGTAAATTTATATATAACCTATCGGACATCGGTCTTCATCAGATAAAAATGTTTTGGTTGCCAATATAAGCATTTATGTAGCAGTTTGTGTTATGTATATGGAATAGCTCGTTTAGGGAGTGATGTTGTGCTGTGATTGTCTCTTCACAGCTAAATAAACTTAACGAAAACATTATGAGACGACATTGTTAAACAATCAGGCCAAATGAAATGGTACTATTATTTATATATACTTTCACACTTTTTGTGACTTGCCTAAATGACGAGTGTCGCATATTTTCACAGATTACATGTGATTTCTTTTACTAAACAATAGCTTAATATTTTTATCTTTAGAAGCGTTTTTCTTATTGTACTATTTGTGCTTACTGAAATAAACCTTTATTTTGTAATCCTTTCGCAATCATATATTGGTTATATTTGGACCCGCTTCTTAGCCTTTGGTCGCACATCCATAGTAAAGGAAGCATGCAATGAATTATCTGCTTGTTAAGCAAAAAGAGTTTCGCATGTGCAACCTTGCCCGTACCTTCTCAGTTTGTTTAGACAATAACTTAAAGGTTATCACTCTCGCTTACAAAATGCACAACCATAAACAATAACCAGTGTAACAATACACTCATTAAGGGAGTCTTAGAACTGCTCTTTGTGCAAAACGCGTAGGTGTGTTTTTTTCTACTTTGCCATGTGTTTAAATATGTATTCTTATAATCAGGTTTAAAGAGTGTATTATGTGTAGAGTTTCAAAACAGCAAAGTGCGCTGACGGAATCGATCACGATAAAACCTAAAAATCTGTTTATACTTCACAGATAAAAAAGAATGTCGTTCATCTTTCCCGATCCATTCCTTTCCAAAGAACAGTCCTTTGAGACGATGCTTGTTGGTTTGGAGTACAAAAGTGTGAAACAAGAAACGCCACTTTTTCAACCATTCGGCAACTTGTATGAAGAAGAAAACGGACCGTTAACAAAGAAATGCGCTCTGATAAAAGCTTCTGACAGTTACACCTCGACGTACGATGAGTTCAGAGGACACAAACCTGTCAACGAGATTGAGAATGTTCCTCACTGGGACACGTGGATTGAGGAGATCTTGACACTCGCACCACAAGAGAAAAACCAGTACAGCGCCGAAGACCCTTATCCTCCAAGAACAATCAACCAGTATTCTTTGTCCCAAATACTTGAACTACCAGGTGGTAAGGAACCAAATATTGGACCCAGCCTCTGTTGCTCGGGGTTTGACATAAAACTAGAACCTTTCGACTATCAGTTGTGTAATGGTACATGCTCTGTTGCAGCGGAGAGTAACAAAGTTCATAAGTCTACAGAAATTGAGAAGGTCAGTAGCAGTTGCGTAGTTTCCAGCACGGATTATGCTAACTCAATTCAGCCGTGTAGTTATAGCCCAACAGCAGGCAAACCTGACGGGTTTTCTGTCCCGCAGACTACGCAACCAATTCAGCTTTGTGAGGGTAGTCTTTTTACATGCAACTCCAATGAAGGTTTTGACTCACAGCCAAAGGAAAACGGACAGCAAATTGCTGCCAACCAAGAGTGCCAAAATGGTAATGTTACCTCCACGAACATGGTTTCCCAGAATGGGTTCGAATACCAGGACACTAGTTTCAAGAGGAAAAGACGATGCTACAAAACAAGAAAACCCAGACTATGTCAGTTTCTGGTTGACATTTTAAACAATCCGGAGAAGAACCCTTCGGTGATGGAATGGATTGATGAAACCGATGGTATATTTAGATTCACCAACTCGGCCGCCGTGGCACGTATGTGGGGACTTCGCAGGCACAAGCCCGACATGAAGTATGAGAACTTTTCGCGTTCCCTACGGACCTACATTGCCAAAGGGGAGTTAAGGAAGTTGAGGAGCAAACTCGTGTACGGATTCACGAAGCCCGAGAACTGGTTTCCAAATCGACATAGCGAAAGTAAATGATTACGTATAGCTTTTATTTAAACATTAATGTCAAATTGGTCAAACGCTGACATTTTTTAAGAAAGTGACACGATCAGAGTAATCCACCATCAAGAAATTTAACGATTTTGAACAAGTTGCTTTAAATCCTTATTGGATTGAAAGTGGAGTCTATTGTTACAAATATGTTTATAAAATTTACCTCAAAAATTAAAACACCGACTTTTTTTAGTCCAAATCTCTTGCTGAGATACAGTAGTGAGATTTGTGACCAAATATATACTGTGAGATTACTATGTAAGATGTGCGCCAAATTAAGAAGAAAGTTAGCATTCCTAACAATTAAATGTTTCATTTCTGAAGTATTAGAATTTGATTAAAAACGTCTTTTAGATGTTATAGGCTTATACAGCTGTTTGTATCCTTTAGCATCTGAAAAATAATATATCTGCAAGAACGTTTTGCTGTTCAGGGCTCTGAGAATAAGCAGTTTTGATAACGGGAAAAATGATTATTTGAAAGAAAACCTTAACAATCAATAACAAACATATAAACTTACTAGTGAGCATAAAATTCGTGTAGAAAGTGTTTTCCAATTTGAGCTAAATTGAATGTACATAAAGCGTTAGAATGTAGTGGTTAGTAGCAAGGCAAAACAAAATCAAAGATCTTGCAGTTTAAGCCGGTGTTTGTTCTAAAAACTTACTTCATACAAACTGTTTTGCTTGGAAATTAAAACCGTTCTTTGCTCACTTAAAATCAACCATTCAATTAGTTTATTTGTTTGTGTTGCACACATAAATTTAACATTATACAAAAGGAAACTATGCAACTCAAATGTCTTTCCTTTTTGTATTTAATAAAAGAGAGAATAAGTATAACTTAAAACTGCTTAAAGTATTTCTAAGTTACATTCAGCTAACAAAAATCAGCTGATCTATAGAATGCGTTCAATTTGAAGTTGTATGAACAAGAAACTAGAACAAATGAATATTTAGCACGTGGGACTGAACAAGTGAATTCTTCGGATTTTTTCAAATCACTTTTTTCTATGCCTCTGATTTCCTTTGTTCATTCTAATCTTGCTGTCAACATCATCTCCCACCTGCGCAATTTCTCTCTCTTCGTTTCACCCGGTGCTTATGCAGCGCCGCTTTATTAGAATACAACTACAGTAGGTCAAGCTGGAGAAGCTTGGCTAGACCCTAGGCCCTTGTCCAAACTGGCATGCGCGCTTGGAGAGACCCCAAGATTTTAGCGACCTAAGTGCTGGCCACTGTTCGTTGTTTAGCATGTTCCCGGGGAAAAGTTTGGTATTTAGGCTCCCTAAAACGCCGTTTCTGTATAGTATGGCCCGCGAAATGAGGAAATATGGAGCTCAAATATGACAAGCTCACGCTGCGGCCATAAGATCGTGAAAAGCCCGCGACCACATCAAAATTACAAATTAAACAGAAATCCATCCGAGGGCAACGATTGTAGCATGGAATTTAATGTAATTCATATTTATCTTACAGAAAGACATAAGTATCGAATTTAAGTGTTCCATAGAGTTGAAGACGAACTACAACCAGATGATAAGCCTTAAACTGTTCCAGTTTTGCCGACGGAATAAATATGCTTGCAAAATTTCGCCTCTGAGAAGTGTAGTGTGAGCGTCATCAGATTCGACCAATGAGAGAACGAAAATGAAATTCGATCACATGGCGTTTGACTGTTGGATCCGCGTCCAATGTCACATGGCGTTGAAAAAAGATTTTGGTCGCGGATAATTTAAACTTTCATAGACCAAAGAGAACGTAGGTGACGGAGAATATATTTGGCTTTATGAGCATGTTGATTTTGTGGCATTTGGGGAAGAATTGTCGCGCCGGGAGAAGATTTTGCGATTCGATCGATGGAGAAAGCCCGAAGAAGAGACCAGAGTTTTCTCTTATATTTACACGGGGGAACTCGCTCTAAATGGCCTCAAACAGCGCCCAAAATGCACTTAACACACAATTACAAGGTCAACGCAAAGTAGGTAAACTTTATTTCCACAATACTAGCAAAATTCGTGGGTTTTTGAGTAACTTCCCCATACAAAGTCTTACAACAGCCTCCATGCACTTTGCTTGGGCTGCCTGTGATTTTGCTTAGCTGGCATTGCCTGCCCTATATATCACAGACATTTTTCGCTCTGAATCGCCAAAACTTGCAGTGTCTCCCTACCGAATTTATCTTAACTTGCCCGCCTCAACTCTCTTTAATTACATCGCTTTCGCCCGCAATGCCTGCCCCATTACGACTTAACTCTCCTTCAAAGGAAAAGTGAGCACTCCTTAAGTCGGACCAATGTTAAACATCGCCAAACACATTAGCCTGTTTTAATGAGTGCGCACTTTTCGTTTTAACTGATTTGGACCGGAAGTCTGAAACTCTGAATCCGTGTATCAGCATCCCCGATCAAGTCTAACTTTTTTCAACCCTTTCTTACCTGGACTTTTTGGGGAGTTTCTGAGCCCGGAGGGGGGGGGGGACTACCAGCGTCCTTTAACTCTAAAACTATTGAACTCATTGGAATAAAAGTTGGTGGACAAGCATATTGTTGCAAACCAATTAACTTGGTATAGCTTATTAACTGACATTTGGCGTGATAATGACGTAATAAACGTCAAAATATTTGGTTTCCACCAAACCTTGCTGATCGGAAACTGAAACATTTTAGATCTTTGCAGACTTCGAAAAACGACAAATAAATGTTATCAAACATTAATAAAACTACGCTTTTAGTACAAATGACAGTATTTAAAATAATTTCAGATTGGAAAAGTATGTTTATCAAGGAAATTTCAATATTCAAATCTTGCATTAGCTCATGAACTGTCATGTTAGTATTTCTTTTAAAAACATTGTTTTAGATGTCATTAAGTCATTTCATGCTTTGTTTGCAACGTTCTAAGATACTAATTTGACAGGAAATGCTTCCAAAGTTTTTTTGACACAGTACAAAACACTTGGCCGCCATCTTGGATAAGGGTATTGCGCATTACCTATGACGTCATACATCACGTGCAAAGCCACCAATGTTCCAAGAAGATCGCGTAATTGACTTCAAGACTAAGAATTGTCAGTTGTTAGAAATATCTCGTTAATAATTGAAGAAAAATATTAAGAATGTCAAAATTTGGCGAAACTGCGTCGAAAATTGCCTTGCCGTGGCTACAACTTGACTCGGACATTTTCTAGATTTTGTTCTCCAATAAATTTTGGGAAAGTTCGCCAAATTTGGTGGCTATACCTCGATTATCAAGAAATTTCTTGACGGTTAAAATCAGCGCGGGCACTTTCTGCCCCCCCCCCGACAGATTTGCGTAAACCAACTTTGCTCGCAGAACCTTTCCCATCATGACCAGTTAACTCTCCTTAAATCTCAACTCGCCGTGCCTGCCCCATCATGACTTAATTATCCTTAAATCTCTTAAGCTTCAATAAAGCCTGCAATCATGACATATAGATATTTCACTTTACATTTTTTTAGCGCGCAGAGGCTACCCCATCATGACGGGGTGTTGTAAGACTCCTTAGTTCGCGTTTGATTTAACTCTTTAAATTACCTCAGCTATCAGTGTCTACCCTCCTCTACGCACGCAACGTAGTGCGAGTTTCTGTCATAAAATAGAATATGTTGGATTTGTTGAGGCAGTTTTGAATACTACTTGCAACTAAACGTTGAAAAGTGATTTGCAGATTCCTTTTCAGAGTCAAAATATAAATGAGGTAAATTTTGGAAGTTAGCGCGCGGAAGGACTATTATGAGTAATGGCTGTGACTAGTCCAAAATCAATTCCTGTTTTACCAGAATAAAATCCCAACATCAATTTAAAGCAAGTCGGTTGAACAGACAAGAATAAGAGTCCACTTCTTAATGTATTGACCATAACATTTTATTGCCAAACCTGTGTCAGTGTAACTATTCTGACTTACTGCACAAATTGATACAATCTTTTTTTTTCTGAGTTGTTTCATGTTCCTTTTCAATAATCACGCAAAGAACAATACAAAAAACCTCGCTTATAAGCAAGAACGCATTAAATATCTACTTCATTCACGAAGTAACAACGAGTTGAGGCCTCCGCCTGCATGCATGCTTACCTTATCATTTACAGTATTCATTTGAATGTATTAAAGCCTAATCCGAAGTGCTTTGCGCATGTCCGTCTATGTTTTAAACATGTCTAGTAGATTTAATGGCATACATTAGGCTTATATAACTAATTTTTACTTATTCTAATAAACACGTTATGTTTGTAGTTAATTCAGTTAAAAGCGTTGACGATATGTATTCGTCTGCAACAACCAAAGGCCTACAAAATGGTATTGATACAAAACTAACTTGTAATGACTGAATAGTGCATTTATTTTACAAAATGTTTGATGTAAACGTCCTGCCATTTGTGTCTGGGGCTTTTTTTGTTTTGTTTTTCTTTTATTGTAGGACAACTGTTTCTTTGAAGTATTTTAAGGTATAACTCATTACGTGTATAAACACCTATACACACATACGTGTCGTTTATGATTGATGTTTATTACCAACGTATTTAAAAGTTCCTAATGTGTGTTGTTTGTTCTAAACTTATATTGAGGATAAAAAGATGTGGGACTAAGTCTTAGAAAGCTAAAGATGAAAGCTGTGCTACTAACTGATCTGCCAATGAAGTTTGTAGCTTTTCAGTGTGTAAAGATGTCCTGCCGTTCTTTAAGATTCAACCATTAACTCGATAAACGGAAGAATCTTTACTGCTAGTATCTAACTTCGTCTTTAATTTTCAAAAGCATTTGTGCACTTTTGCTTTTTCCTATTTACTTACTGCTGAGTAATTGAACATTCACACAAAAATTAGGAGATGCATCAGAACAAAACGTCACGTATATTAAGTCTAAAGACCATATTCTATTATTGATGATGTAACATTTCAACACGTAAAAATTCATATACTTCATCTAGTAATCCTCGCAATTGGCTCAGTGAAGATTGAGAACGAAAGTTGTTTCCATATTGCTTGTGCCTGCAGTCGATTATATACGAAACTATTTCAGACAAAACTTTATAAAATTTATTAAACTATCAACAGCGCCACTTTCAATCAAAAACATTCTAATTTGCGAGAAGAGAGCACTTTGGTGTATGGTATGTTTCATGCATATTGAAAAGTAAATAAGTACATTTTGAAGATTACTAACAAAACTGAACAAAGCTCCTAAAATTGATATTGGTCATGTATACTTAGTTCTTTTTAACTGTCCATACATAACATCATAAAACTTATTTTACATAACTGATAATTTTTTTAACTACACTGGAATCGACTTGTGTTTATCTGGCAACGTCTTCGTCTTATTAAATACCGTGAATTAACCTTCTTCTTCCTAAAGAACAGTTCACCGAACTCAGCAGCTACTCAACACTGTTGATCCAGTTGCTCGGAACAGAAAAGCCATAAACTAACTTGCTTCTCAGTTTCCTGAGAACTCCCTTAGCAATGTAAGTGCGCAGGGATCGTGCAAAGTTTTCATACTTCATGTCTGGTTTGTGTCTCCGCTGACCCCACATACGAGCAACCGCACCTGAGTCAGTGAATCGGAAGATACCCTCTTCTCTATCAACCCATTCCATCATCGAGGGATTCCTCTCGGGGTTGTTAAGAAGCTCTACAAGGTACTGACATAAGCGAGGCTTCCTTGTCTTGTAGTACCTTCTTCTCTTTTTCACTGGCTTTGGCGTGCTTGGTTTCGGCTCGGGTATGACGGTTTTTACATCATCATCTGATGTCCCCTGGATCGTTTCGTCCTCAGACGAATAATTGCTCGACTCGCACGATTCACTGGCGTACGAGGCACTAGAGTTAAGGCGACGAAACCTTTGTGGAAGCACAGGGACGTTTGCGCATGCGCTTCTCACTCTTTGAGTTGGAGTAGCGGCCATTTCATTGGCATACAACGTGTTCGAATAACTAGTAACTTCTTCGAAGTTGTATGACCCACATATGTCAAAGTCCAGAATGTCAGAGCATGGTGAAGCATTGTTGACGAGTGTATCAATGACTGTTAGAGTGCTAGGTTCGGTCTCCAACATTTTGGAAAGGTCGTTTCCAAACGACTGACCGACCTGAACTGTCTCCTGGTGCTTCGTTGTAGAAGTCTGTGGCTGGATTGGAGACAAACTTAAAATCTCATCAATCCAGGCATCCAACTGATTGTCATTTGAAGTTTTATTCAGGTTCGTATTGTCGACCAAATTGTTACTGACTGGTCGACTAATGTCAGGTGACTGTCCAACATACTTTTGCCAGACAGCTGACTTTACATGTAGATCCTCCTCGAAGTCATAAAGGTACTGTTGCCAAATGGAAGATTCTATCTTGGCGTCCCTGTAATCAAGCTCCGTGAGCAACTTGTCAAATGTTTGATCGTCCGACATGAACGGATCCTGAAAAATGACTGACATCCTTCCTGACCTTAAAACAAGTTTAAGAAAACAGTTCAGTAATACTATCAACTTACAACAATAAAAATACAATCCGCTTGTTTAGGAGAATTTACAACAATGTGTCAATTTATCTCACCTACAACAGCTATTTTGAACATTAAACTTAAGAATATGATACTGACATACATATAGCTGAAAGAGATAAATTAAACAGAGTTAAGGAGTTGCACATATTCTACAAAATAAGATAGTTAGGGGTATTTTGATAGTTGAGGCTGATTTAAGGAGCTGTGTGGATGATTTAGGTTTGTCCCATAGGATTTAAGCGCGGAAAATAGAAAACTCTGTGACAAAAGGTAGCGAGATTTTACACAGGTTTCCAAGAAAAAGTTTTCTGTTGATCATTGCTTCAAAAGGTATGTTCTGCCAACCAATTTAAACGGCAATTTTTTGACAAACTGACTGCATTGTATTAGAAACCGAAAAAACTAACACAAGGGTCTAAAACAACAAATAAGTATTTATCAGATTTATCATATCATATTTATAGGTAGCACGTAAACTTTAGTCAAATATTATGATTAAGAAAAACGTAATCTAACTTATTGTAAGTCAGGTGCGCATGCAATAGTCATTGGACAACATGCCCGCCATCCAGTTGGCCGCCAGCTTGGATTTTTCGAAAATTTACTTTTAGCAAATTTGCAGTAAATTTCCTTGATTTTAATAGAAACTGTGTATTTATAGACTCCAATTACAAAAAAGAAAATGAAATAATTGGAAATAAAAGACATTTTAAGAAAATCTTCCAATTCTTGATTCAAACAAATTATAAGTGATGATGTCATCCACGTATTAATTGGACTACGGTCACTGAAAGTTTCATTTTAATTGCTTCAAGCTTCAGAACTTAGGCTGGACAAACCTAG
>JAOBYF010795421.1:0-13752 GCA_025403605.1 Parazoanthus darwini
GATATATATACATCACACAAACATATAGTCATATATAGTTCCTATGTAATGCAAAATGTCCTTGAATTTGAGTGCCAAGGTCCTTGCAAATGACCTAAAAAGTCCTTGGTTTGGGTTCCTGGGATGAAGATGACGACAATAGTAATAGCATCATGTTAAAGCTTGATAACTTCATATGGGGTTTCGGGCAGGCTTGCAGATGAAGGGCTTATTTATAAGTGGCATAAAAAACAGTTCACGTTTTGACAATAGCGAGTTTTGATAAGCATTTGATTGGTGATACAGTACATTATCGTACGAGAACAGACTCTCAAAACAAGTTCACTGTCCAAAGTATTAATATTAATTATCCATTACAAGTACTGTTTGCATTTAAAAGTGTAGATACTACCAATTGATGGCCTGTTTTTATTTGTCCTGTTATGCACATCATTTCAATTTATGTTCCAGGCCGAAAAACAGCCAAATAATGGTTAAAAATGTGTTGAACTATAACAAAATGATTGATTAAATGAATGTTTTGGTGGATTGAGATAATTTTTGTTTAATTTGCTTGGATAAAACTAAAAACAAAGTCAAACTTCTAAAGAAACAGTCACTCTATTGTGGCTTTTGTTATGGATAATTTTTGGAGGCCTTGTTGTAAAAGCTTTATTATGGAGTTAAGGTAAACTGTTGTCAAATTTAAGTTTTCAAATTTTCAATTTTATTATTTTGCACCTATTTATTTACGGTCTGTTGTAGTTTTCCCAATTATATCAAGAATTAAAAGAAGGTGAAGCTGAAATTGGATTATCTTCGATCATACTTTAAGAGGAGAAGTGTGTAGTGGCCAAAGGAGCAAAAGCTTTTGAGTTGGCCACTACATTTTGTACCATGGCGAAATTGATGAGGGAAGAAAAAGGTTATATGTTAGACATATTGCTTAAGAGCAAATTTGAGCTGAAAAAGGAAGAGGAAACACAGATCACAGTTGGCAGGGACAAAAAACTTAATAAATTATGTACATATTTGTGAGTGAGACACAATTATTTATTCCATGGTACTGATTAAATTTACATCTGGCTGATAGTAAGAAAAAGCTTGTCTAATGAGTTGTTTTTAAGACAATTTCCAACTAAACACCTTCTTTAAAGGACACTATTGCCCCCTTGGAACCATGAGCCCCACCCAGTTCCCATGCACTGCCGGCTCATGGACGAACCTCACCAACATTCGCAAGCAAGAGGAGTGTTACGACTGTCCAAAGGGCTGGTTCTGCCTCCAAGGAAGTCCAGCACCAACTGGCTTGTGTGCTACCGGACACTATTGTCCACTGTGTAAGTAATGAATTATTATTGGTTAAGACAGTCAATGGAATTGACATTAGATCAACCTATGAAGATCTTTGTTGTAGTTTTGAAGAATGTTGCCATATTTGGAGCAAAAATTCCTAGACTTATTTGAGGATATTAAAGATAGTGCTCAGCAAGATAGCCGGTCTGTAGGTTTACAGATCCTCTACCTTAGTTACCCGATTAGGGGAAAATAAAAAAATTATATTTGCCATTTGTTTTCCTCATTATTTTTATCTTTGCTAGATCAGTTGATCAAATCCTTAAAATTCCACTTCTTTTCACTTTAAACATTTAACTGCAGCCGTAGATGTTGTGTCTTTGTCTTGTCTTTGTCAATTAATTTTCCTTAGTCCTCAACAATTAAAACAAGTTGACACTTAGTAAGGTAAATGTTTCTTCCAGCTACTCAAAGAGCTACCCAGTTTCCTTGCACTGCTGGGACTTACTCCAACAAGACTGGTAATGTGCGATGGGAACAATGTGAGAAATGTCCCGAGGGACACTACTGTCCCCAGGGGACATCTGTTCCAAAGAAATGCCCCAAGGGAACATATAATGATGAATTATCAGCCAAGGTTTGTGTCTCATTAGCTGAAACAGCCAAGAAATATCCCATTCCAAGAAAGTTTAGGGCCTGGGATGGGAGTCGGTCTGACCCCTCCCTACCATTTGTCTGCACAACTGTTTCTTGATTGATTGACTCGTTTACTGACACTAATTAGATGGCACAATCAATTATGTTGTCATCATGGTACAGGCGTATAAGTCAAAAAAATTGTAATTACACTAGTACTGCATGTCTTAAGTTAATTCTGAAATTTCTGAATTTTGGTTGCAAACTTATGACCCCCCTCCCTTCCCCCCTTAAGCATTCATGCTCAGAAAGTAGCTGAAGCTTTAGAGTTAATCAAGAAAAAAAATAGGCAGGACTTTATCAAGGTTTGTGGCTGGGATCGAAGCAAGGATGTGTGTATATGGTGCATAGGTTTGTCTGGTCTGCAGCTGGGAATACTTATCTGGTTCAAACTAATAGTTAAGTAGGGATGATCTTTTGCTTTACAGCATATTCTTCTCTGTTCAGTTTGCCATTATGGAGTTCAGCTGTGGGTTGTCATTTTTTCATATTATTAATTATATTATTAATTATTTTTGGGTTTACCTAGTTGGGTGAGTAACCGAGTATTAGTTTTTATTGATTGTAACTTTCTCTTTGTTTGTTTGAAAGAGAAGTGAGAATGAGATGAGAGGGCAAAGAACAGGTCTCTATTGTTTCCTTTTAGTAGAAGCAATGATAGGGATAGCATTAGCTAGATTTGTGTTAAAAAATTAAGGACTTGAGAATTCTTTTGGTGAAGATAATTTATGGTTGTTATATTTCTTGAAAGTAATTATGTAGGAATAGAATTATAATCAAAATAACTTATGATATCTCATTGTTATTAGCAAAATGGGTTAAGTTGTTCATATTTTTAAGGTTTGAATCAATTTGTACTGCAGGATTTGTCTGGCTGTAAAGCATGTACTCCAGGGTATTACTGCCCAGGGCTGGCAAACTTTGCACCAACAGCTTGCACAAAAGGCAACTACTCGGTAAGCTGGCATGGAATTACATATTTAGGAGTTAACTTGAAGATAAGTTCGTAGAATTTCTTGTTCCTCACCTCAGTTGCTACCACAATAATAATAATAATAATAATAATAATAATAACAACAATAACAATAATAATATAATACAGACTGGGATACATACTAGTACTGTGCAGACTATTCAAACGGTAGTAGAATGACAGTAGTACATTGTCAGGTAAAACCTTCACAATCCACTAAGAGAACTTTGATTTCCTATTAGCAGCCAACTGATTTAGTTTTATAATTTATTTTGTTTAGTAACTTTTTGACTCTGATTACAAACAATACACTTGTGAATAAGTTATGTCTTGATTTGCTCACAACATTGAAATTGAAATCATGGCAACATCATACTAAAGTTAACTTCAACAGTAACATACTGGATACAAGGATATTTAAAATGTTGATTTTGAAGATGATGATTTTCATCTTGAACATTTTTACTGATTATAATGATGTTGGAATTAATGATAATTTACGACAAGGATAGAGTAGAAGTTGATGGTGGGTATTGCTATGTACATGGTGATGATTCAACTGAAGATAACTTGAGAAATATGATGATAGTAATGTTGATCATTGCAATTTCACTTTTGTTGGTTTTGCTGATGATGATGACTGTTGTCAAGATGATCATCTACACTATTTTGTCATACAGGCATCAGGAGCTTATGAATGCACCACATGTGAAGCTGGTTATTACTGTGCCAGTGAAACAACCAGCCGTAAAACCATGTTGAGTGTTATGGTGTGTCCTGCCAGCATGCACTGCCCCACTGGTACCGACCGAGCCCCAGATCTTACCTCCCATGCCTGCCCTGTTGGTTCCTACTGTGTTCGTGGTGACGAAGTGAGTACTATTATTATCCCACCACTGGCACCAAAGCAGCTTTTTTACCTCCTTTCTGTTAATGTTACCTGGCCAATTGGCCTGATACCATGTACATTAGATACAAATATTGATTGAAATGAGTGGAAAAATCAAAAGAAAAGTTTCTATCCCACTGCTGGTACCAAAGTAACTTTTTTTACCTCCTTTCTGTTAATGTTGCCTGGCCAATATTTAGGCCTGATGCCATGTATGTTAGTTTCAAATATTGAATGAAACGAGTGGAAAAATCAATAGAAAAGTTTCTATCCCACTACTGGTACCAAAGTCGCTTTTTTTACCTCCTTTCTGTTAATGTTACCTGGTCAATATTTAGGCCTGATGCCATGTACATTAGATTCAAATATTGAATGAAACAAGTAGAAAAATCTAATCAAAAGTTTCTATCCCACTACTGGTACCAAAATAGCTTTTTCACATCCTTGTTTTTAGTGTAACCTGGCAAATAGGCCAGGTGCTATGTGCAGTGGCTATGAATATTAAAAATTCAAAGTCTACCATCTGTGGTTTTCTTCTGCAAGAGCATCAGTTCTTAAGAAGAGCTGAAGTTTGCTGTTTTCCTCTTTCAGAATGCCATGTCCATCAGATACAAATATTGAGTGAAATGAGTAGAAAAGTCAAAAGAAAAGTTTCTATCCCACTACAGGCACCAAAGTAGCTTTTTTTACATCCTTCTTTTAATGTAACCTGGCCAATAGGCCATGCCAGGTGCCATGTGCACTGGCTATGAATTGAAAATTCAAAATCTACTGTCTGTGGTTTTCTTCTGCAAGAGCATCATATCTTAAGAAAAGCTGAAGTTTACCGTTTTCCTCTTTCAGAATGCTTATCCCATCAATTGCCCTAATGGTACTTTTAATCCAAACCCTGGACGCAAACATGTCAGTGAGTGTCAAACATGCTGGGAAGGCTGGTACTGTGAACCATCTGGGCGTCCAAAACCGGTAAGAAACAGCATGTAAAGAAAACAACTTACAGTTGTTTAAGGATGTATAACTAAGGATGGAATTGAACTATAAGAAAAGAGAGAGCTGTGACGTGGTAACTGACTTATCTGACTGAGAACAGAGCTCTTTAGGTCTTGGAATTTTTCACTGGCCTTCACACATGTCCATTAATAATATGTTGCACTACGAGTTCAAGTAATTAACTTTTTTGGCTACTCACTTCAGGAGTTGCTAATTAAAGAGGATTGTCGACAGGTATAGTACTAGTATCAGGTTCAGAGTTGCGTGATTGTGAGTATTGAAAGCAAATGGTAGTCAGAGAGAGGACTAGAAGACCAGCCATCTTCCAGTCTATATCAATCAATCAATATATTTCAGGTACAGGGCTTTTCAGCAACCTGTCCACACTAAGTATAATTTTATGGTCCAGTGGTTGACAGTCTTAGCCAGTCCGATATCAATAGCTCGCAATGGTTTCTGTCTGATCATAAGTTGTTAGGTTACACCTCAGCTAACAGACCACAACAATGGCATTACTCTACTCTTATTGAGAAATGTGAAGGTTCTTTCAAGTCCCCTCATAGAACAGTGAGAGACCAGATCTAGATAAATGGCTTAATGTCCCTGTCCATGGTCAGAGTGAAGGTGTAAAGGTTAGAGGAACAATGCAGACTAACTCTGCAAAAAGGCAGTGTAACAGTGAGTGGGTGCAAACTACTATACACTGAAGCTTCCATTAATACTATATTGTTTTAGTTCTCAAAAAAATGAGTGGTCATTTAAGAAAGAGCTTCAACAAGTTAGTATTGTTTCCATATACTAACAACTAACAACTATTGTCAAGCATTAGCAGAAAACATGTCTGACTAGCAATTTTTGTGCTCTGTAGGCTGATCAGTGTCCACCGGGATACTACTGCCCAGAAGGGACTGGCTACAAATACACTCACCCTTGTCCTGTTGGGTTCTACCGCAAAGCATCTGCAGCTATTTCGATCCAAGATTGTAGTGTGTGTTACTCGGGCTATTACTGTGATGAAAAAGGACTTCCTTTGCCGAAAATTTGTCCAGAGGTATGTTGTAATATAGATTGCTTTAACAGAAGTTTCAATTTCACTATGGACAATGTTCACGTTATTATTTCTTAGACATCTAGTTTTTGGACACTTTTTTATCATTTTGTTTGAATTTCGCACAAATATTTATGACACTTGTTGAAACATACTCAAAATAAACAAATGCATAGAAATGATGGCTAAACTGATAACTGCTGCAAAATGTAATTTATCTGCAGTTTTTGTGTTTTATGAGAGAAACAATGCTTTTCTTTTCCAGTAAGAAAAAGAATGATACCAGAGCAAAACTTTATTTGCCTTCAAGCTATATTGTGTTTAGTGGCCTTGGATGAGTAATGACATTGCTCAAGCAATTTTTTCAAAGTTCTTCTTTTATTGAACTGTACAAATCTAGGGTGCTGAGAGTTTTTATTGAGTATTTAAAAAATTTGCACTGTTTTATTTCCAGATGATATTTTGGTCTAAAATTAAGATTGTCTGAAACATATTGCAAGCAATGTGTCAGAATACCCTTTCTGAACATAAAACTAGTGATTGTGTTTCTTTTCAAATTTCTAGTCGTCAGATCAATTATTACTTTTTGTCTCAGTTTTCATAATGTTCTTTTCACATTCATTGTTGTTTTTTTGGTTAGTGAGGTCAAAGTACTTTTAATCTTTTTTCAGAAATAATTTATTTTCCTAATGTCTCCAACATGGATTTCTGCTTGCAGGGCCACTTCTGTCCTACAGGCACAACCATACCTCAGCCTTGCCCCAATGGTTACTATGGTAACTCTACAGGTGTTAAGAGAAGTGAAGAGTGTACTCCATGCCCTGCTGGCCAATACTGTGCAGGGTTTGGTTTGAAGGAACCGACTGGAGACTGTGACGCTGGGTTCTACTGCAGAAGCAGAGCATATACCTCTGTATGTTCAATTTTATACCAGTATTTGAACTCTGTTTCAATGGTCTTAATAAACCCATCACAGGGGCAGATGCAGAACATTTGAAAAGGAGAGCTTTAAGTTATCAACTATAATTATTGTTTTTTTATGTATTATTTGAAAAATTGCTGACAAAAGGGAGCTGTTGCCCCCACTCTGATTGTAAGATTTTAAAAAAATGTGAAGTTTCATTTCTGGTTTTTTAAAATTGAAACAGTACCAGAGGAATTTATCAAACCAAGGTCATACCTTTATTTTATCAAAACAAGTATATTAATAAGTGCATTGAGCAGTTTTTTTTTTGCTTCAAGGACTCATAAGACACTGGAACTGCCAGGATTGGATTTCAGGATAAACATGTTCTTTTACCTGGGATGCACAAATTCTTATTTTTAATGGTTCTGCTATGCTTATTAAACAACACTGATCATGCCCTTTTTTACCCTAGGCCCCCCCTGAAGGTAGTACTGGAGGGCTATGCCCAGCCGGTGGGTACTGCCCTAAGGGATGCAAGACTCCATTCCCCTGTCCTGTGGGGACATACAGTGCCTCAAAAGGAGCAAAAGCACCAGAGGACTGTATAGTGTGTGACCCTGGACACTACTGTGCTGGTGACACAAATCCAACACCCACTGGGAAATGCTCCCCTGGCCACTACTGTACCAATGGTTCATCCACACCCATTCAACATGTCACCCCTAAGGGCCACTACTCAAAAGAAGGCTCATCAGCACCTGTGGCTTGTCCTGTTGGAACCTTCCAAGAGGTAAGATTGGTTGACCTGTTGTTTGTATCACTGTGACAATTCTTGTTAGAACCTTCCAAGAGGTAAGATTGGTTGACTTATTTTTTGTATCACTGGGATGAGTCTTGTTGGAACCTTCAAGAGGTAAGATTGGTTGACCTGTTGCTTGTATCACTGTGGCGAGTCTTGTTAGAATCTTCCAAGAAGTATGGTAAGATTGGTTGACTTGCTATTTGTATCACTGTGGCAATTCTTGTTAAAACCTTCCAAGAGGTAAGATTGGTTGACTTGTTATTTTTATCACTGTAATGAGACAGAGTCTTGTTGGAACCTTCCAAGAGGTACGATCGGTTGACTTGTTAATTGTACCACTGTGACAAGTCTTACTGGAGCCTTCTGAGAATTAAGAATGGTTGACATGTTATTTGTATCACTGTGACAATTCTTGTTGGAACCTTCCAAGAGGTAAGATTGGTTGACCTGTTGTTTGTTTCACTGTGATGAGTCTTGTCAGATTCCTCCATAAGGTAAGATTGGTTGGCCTGTTTGTGTCACTGTGACAAGTCTTGTTGGAGCCTTCCAAGAGGTAAGATTGGTTGGCCTGTTGTTTGTAGCACTGTTACGAGTCTTGTTGGAACCTTCCAAGAGGTAAGATTAGTTGACTTGTTTTTTGTATCACTGTGACAAGTCTTGTTGGAGCCTTCCAGGAGGTAAGATTGGTTGACCTGTTGTTTGTATCACTGTGATGAGTCTTGTTGGAACCTTCCAAGAGGTAAGATTGGTTGACTTGTTGTTTGTATTACTGTGACAAGTCTTGTTGGAACCTTCCAAGAGGCAATATTGGTTGACCTTTTTTTCTGTATCACTGTGATGAGTATTGTTGGAACCTTCTAAGAGGTAAGATTGGTTGACTTGTTACTTGTATCACAGACTGTAATGAGTCTTGTTGAAACCTTCTAAGAGGTAAGATTGGTTGATCTTTTTTTGTATCACTGTGATGAGTCTTGTTGGAATCTTCAAAGAAGTTAGATTTTTTGACTTGTTGTTTGTATCACTGTGACAATTCTCGTTGGAACCTTTCAAGAGGTAAGGATGGTTGACTTGTTATTTGTATCACTGTGACAATTCTCGTTGGAACCTTCCAAGAGGTAAGGATGGTTGACTTGTTGTTTGTATCACTGTGACAATTCTCGTTGGAACCTTCCAAGAGGTAAGGATGGTTGACTTGTTTTTTGTATCACATGACTGTGACAATTCTCGTTGGAACCTTCCAAGAGGTAAGGATGGTTGACTTGTTATTTGTATCACTGTGACAACTCTTGTTGGAACCTTCCAAGAGGTAACATTGGTTGACTTGTTATTTGTACCTTGTATGTGGCAAACAGTGCTAGATGGTAATTATTAGTGCAAAACTTATTGATACTGGAAATTTTACTGATATTCTGTCATCAGTATCTTGCATGTTATTATAAAGAGTACATGAAATTATGACTGACAATCTACATTAAACAAGACGTTCCACTATAAAGTTCCAAGCCGATCCTCATTTTACACTTTGAGGCTCAACATTGAACATTCAAGATCTGCAGCCAGTGCAACCATAATAATTTTATAGTACCTACTAAGTCTTCTTGAAGGATTTATATTATTTTGTCAAGGATCGATGGAGATTAGAACATAAGAAATTACTAAAAATAATGAAAAATATGTAAATTAAAATTAATATGTAGATAGGACTTGTAAAGATAGTTGTTGAACAAAGACTACCAGCATTGTTTTATACCTAGCTTTTAGTTTGATGTTTTGCATTGAAGTTCATGTCAGTAGTAACTAACAAGTAAGAAGCAATGAAGAAGAAAACTGGAGATATTCAGTCAAGGAAGGTTGAGTGTCAGTTAACTAATGGTATGAATGGTCTCTGCAGTCACTTGTATTTGTTTGGAACTTTATCTGTCTTTGTAAAATTTGCTTATTTTTGTTTCTTTTAGACTAACCGAGCTGCCCAATGCACGAAATGCACAGAGAACAATTTCTGTAATGACACAGCCATGCAGTTCCCTCGCCCTTGCTTGTCAGGACACTACTGCCCAGCGGGTAGTATTGTTCCAGTTCCGTGTCCTGTGGTAAGTTCCTACTTCTGCCATCTGATATCAGTGTGCTGAGCCTTTTTGGATAATAAGATCCTCCAAAAAGAAATTAGATTGGATGTTCTATAAACCAAGTGAATGAAAAGATATTAAGAGTGAATTTTTCAAATTTCTTTTTATATTGACTACTGGTTTTCATTAAGAATCTTGTCAAAGCTCATACCTGTACTTTTAGTTAAGAGTATCAAACTCCAATCAAGATTTGAAATCTATAGTATAATATTAGGAAAATGAGACCCAGATGAGTTCATTGGATGCTTTGAAGCAATTAACACACAGTGAGTGAATAATTTTGTTAAATTAACATAGTTACATAAAGCTACAAATCCACAAGTGCCTCTTTCATCAGCAGAGACTGATACAGATACAAAAATAACAAATTACACCTAGCAAATATAGAAATAAGAAAAAGTGGGGCCTTGACGAATAACGGGAAGAATGACCCTTTTCTCCCCTTTCCATAGTTCCTGGCATGCTGTTTCTAATTCTCAGTGTCTCCTCTAGTCTATATTTATGCAGAGGAAGAAGAAATGTACACCATGGGAATAAACATCAGTCTCTTATTTGACAAGTTCAACCTCAAAATAAAGTGTGCAACTTAAATCTATTTTGAAAAAAGGATGTTAAAATTAATTATTAGTGTATCTGGTTTTTGTGTTGCAGGGAAAATTTAACCCAGACCCTGGTAAAGGGCTGGAAATTGCTTGCAGGCTCTGTGAGGCAGGCAGGTACTGTTCCAATGTGGGGCTGTCAGCAAGTGAAGGAGACTGTGATGCAGGCTACTATTGTATCAAAGGTTCACCATCACGTACTCCGGTAAGTTTGTTGGGTTATGATTTATTGAACCTCACATTCGTATTAAATTTGGTGGTCTAAAACTAATCTTCCATTGTCATTGTCCACTGCCTTGATGTAATTACCAAGATTCACATGGCCCTTGAAAAACTTACACTTTTAGCCCCAAATGCAACAAATGATGTGTTACTAAATTCTCCTAAGCAGTATTCCTACTTTTTCTTTTAACATTTTGAAAGAATTATAATTGTGCTTTTCGAAAAGGATAGCTTGCAGTGGGTGACCCATTCTTACATTCTCACAACAAAACAAGTTATTGTGTATTGATATGGTAAGGAGAAGGTACCTGTAGACATTGATAAACTGGCTAGAGCTGAAAGGGCTTAATATTAAATCATTTTGAAGTTTTTAGTAAAAGTAAAGATGTGCATTTATACTATTATAAATTATTTTTTGCTGCATCTGTATTCAGGGGCCGCGGAGTGTATTTCTAATCGGTGGGGCTAGAACAAGTGCAAGTACTCTAGGGGGGAGGAGGGGGGGGGCAAATTTAGAGCTTCTAAAATCACTGGAAATGCGATAAACTTTATAAATCTTTAATAAAAGTTTGTTAATTTTTTGCCTTTACTTTGAGAGCACCGAGAAATTACTGGTGGGGCTAAAGCCCAGCCAGCCCCCTAGCTCCGCGGTCCCTGGTATTTCCTCAATCTCTATTGGCCATGACACAATGGCTGTCAACCAAGCTCGCGCATGTGCAAAGCCATTAAAGTGCCCTTCTAACTACTACAGCTATAGAAATCTACAGTAGCTGTGATCTGTCTTTCACAAGCATACATCCTACACACAAGTTGTCCTGTCACTTAAATTAGGTCATGTTACTATTGCACTTTACTCTAGCATGCTCAGTGATCATGTTGATCAGGAGAGTCAAGCAAAAACGTTAGTGGATTTTAATTTAGAAGTTCCAGCTGCTTGTTCTGGTAATTGTTAATTATTGTAATGGCACTGATTTAAGAGCAATGTTGTTATTTTTTTTTACAGGACAATGGTACTTTCAACAATGCAGCAGACCTGTACAACACCAGCATAAGCTACGAGTATGGAGGAGTCTGTCCACCTGGATATTTCTGCCCCCAAAAATCATTTGATCCTTATGCCAACCCTTGTCCTAATGGGACATACAGCAATCAGCGGGGTCTTGCAAATGCTTTAGAATGCATCAACTGCCCACCAGGGGAAGTGTGCAATGGTGTGGCCTTGACAAGTCCAAACGGGAAATGTAGGGCAGGATGGTACTGTAGCAAACGGGCAAGTAGTTCAATGCCTTTGGATGGTGTAACTGGAAACATCTGTCCTGTTGGACGTTACTGTCCAAATGGGACAGATACACCCAAGGAATGTGTGGCTGGCACCTACAGGTATATGAAATGTGTTTCAATTTTAAAATAATTTTTTTGTCTTAATGTTTGATATTATGTTTTATTATATGGCTGACTGATTTTGGGTGCTGTGATTGGTCAACTTCAGGTCTGTAAGTAGCAGTACGGACCTCTACTGTATTTCTGGAGCAGCTGTCATTTACAGCCTCACTTGCTTCAAATAATCAACAAAGCCATATAATAAACATCTTATTAGCCTCGTTTGCTCGGTCCACCCGTCAAGTTATGGATCCTGGTTGTTTTCCTTCCTTGTTTTCATGGCCCGCGCGCTTCGCGCTGGGCCATAAAAGGAAGGAAAAAATCGTCCATATAACTTACCGTACGGACCGAGCAAACGAGGCTATTAAGAGGTATGTATTGCCATCAGACCGCGAGTGACACTCACTGTTGGATCCCCTAAAAGGAAGATACTCCAACATATAGATCCGCGGGGAAAAAAAACTGTCTCACCTTTTGTGAAGTGATAGTGATCAAACGATAGTTAATAACTCTCGCGCGCTTTAGAGTATAGGTGATCTTAACGCCTTCAGACCCTGGGTGATATTCGCTATCAGACCCCCCTGACTGGAAGATACCACAACATACAAAACCGAGGAACCATTACCCTGTGTGAAGTGAGAGTGTATACGCAATAATTATCACTAGTTGATGACTCCCGATTAGCCATTAGCCACATGTCGGAAAAACGCCACAAAGCCCGCACACTTGCAAAAAGCAAGAAAACTGAATATACAAAAGAAAAGGGTTATAACTGACATACCAGGTTTGCTGAGGCTAAATAAAACAGATTCCTGGTTTCTCATCAGAACTTCTTAAAAGTATAAATACGGCGTGTGCGTTTTTTTTTTCACAGAAATGCAGCACTTTGCGCAGTAGAAGAGTCATTTTGTTTAGCTAAGAGAGCAGTTAGACGTTAACACGCATTTTCCGCACATTTTCCATATTTCAAAAAAAATAAATAACAAAGTTTAATTTGGTTGTTGTTTTTAAAAGCGAGCGGACGAAAATCGTTTTTTTTATTGAACCTTATCTTGCTTTTCTTCGTCCACCTAGAAAGGTTAATCGCAAATCTTTTTTGGTCAAAAAACGTTTTACACTCAGTTACATTTTTGCTGTGAAAACTGGATTTCGTGACCGATCATCTAATTCCTTTTAGAGGGAAGAGTCGGGGGATTGAGAAATGAAAGGGGAGGGGCAGAAGGAAGGCAAGTTTGCGTTTTGCGACGTTATCTGAGAATAAAACTGTATCATTCAGTTATCAAAAGATAAAATACTTGTTAAATAAACTAATTATTTGTTCGTTGCTATTGATTTTAACCGAAAAACAATTTTAGGGGGCTGGGGGATGTGGGCATGCGTGTGGCGGAGCCTGCACTCCCTCATTGTGTATTCGACATAAAAGAAAACGTTCGGTAGATGGAGGATTGACCAAACCAGTAAGTTGTTTAGAAAAACGTGCCAGGGCAAAATGTCAGGCGAGTTTCACGGTGTTGAATACGATTCTGGGCCTTTACACTTAATGTGAGTTTCAGTTATCAATATTACAAACTGAAGTCTGAACGAGCTCATCCACAACTGCAAATACGATGGCAGTAATATTACTTTTATTAAAAACAGACAAAAGCTATATATACATCAAACAAATCACAGAGGAATAGATCAAAGGCAACAGATGGCACCACACCAAATGATAGGCTCTAACTCGCTCACCTTCTCTGCTCATTTCCGCCATTTTATAAACTCTAACGTGACCCAGTCCTTCTCGGCCGTGAATAATAAAGTTGGGAGGAGGGGAGACGGGGTGGTAGGGGTGAAGCTGGAGGG
>JAOBYF010795532.1:0-13749 GCA_025403605.1 Parazoanthus darwini
GTCACTGTTATCGTTACTGTTACTGTTATTATTACTGTTGCTGTCACTGTTGCCGTCACAGTGTCTGTCAGTGTTGCTTTCACTATTACTGTTACTGTTACTGTAATTGTTACTGTCAACATCAAGCATAGTCTCTTTGTGTACCACGTGATAAACACGTTTTTTGAAACAACCTGGTGTGTACAAATTGTTTTTGAGTGTGCAATACATTAATGCCTGGACAGTAAACGAGGCAAGTTTCTTTTTTGAAAGATCCGTATATGTAGCTGGTCATAATAGTATACAGTGCTTTACTTTTAAAAATGACATCGTTTGTGACAATTTTCCAGGATACTAGGTGAAGGCGTTTCTTTTGGTCTCGGACTCTTCAAGTCAACGCAAAAGTGATCCACGATAAGTGTAAAGAAATGACGACTGAAGGCGGAACACTGCTGAATGGGACAGAACACACGCTCTCTGCTGATGCTATACGTGTTTTTGTTAAATACTGGTTCTATTCCTTGGCCACATGCAGTGTTATCTCAGTCATTGGCAATATTTTGGTGATAATGACTGTGTACCGCAACAAAACGTTACACACCACTCCGAATTATTTCATAGCCATGATGGCCGTTTCAGATCTGTTCACGCCGTTGTACAGCTTTCTTGTATTGTCAACGTTTTTGGTTGATTTGAGAGGATTTTCACGGGCATTCTTTACTACGTTTTGCAAGTTTGGCTTCTTCCTTGTTCAAGTTTCATACGGAGTTTCTATGAACAGTCTTATTGTGATCACAGTGCACAGGTTTTATGCAGTGGCCTATCCCATGAAAGCAAGGCTAGAACGGAAAAAGTTGCGGCGTGTTCTTGTAGCTGTTACTTGGCTTATACCAGTTATAACCTTCTTTCCATTGCTTCTGGCTACCAATTTCCATTTGAATAGCTATTCCTGTCGAGTAGACACACTGTCAAGCAAAACAATTTTTATTTATAGTAACGTACTATATATTCTCTCTGTTGCCGTTCCACTCGCTATCATGCTCATCTTGTATCATGTGATTGTTGTTAAGTTAACAAAACAGAAAATTCCTGGTAATTCCTCATCCCTTGTTATAAAAAGAAAGCAACAGAATGTTCGCTTAACGAAAATGTTCATATCTATAGTTTTTCTTTTCATAATGACCGTGTGCACTTATCACGTTGTAGAGATCGTTTCTTTGAATTCAGGAGCGAAACACTGGCTTGCCTGGCCCATTGCCAAGTATATTGTATTGCCTTTCCCGAGCGTGTTCCATGCCATTAATCCTCTGATTTATTATATATTTTGTTCGTCTTATCGTCAAGGAATCAGGCACATTATCTGTCGCTGCTGTAGCTGTCCTATCGCGACCCGCACTTGTGGCCGAAACGTGGCTCCTGGCATTGAACAGATAGAGTTAAGAACTGTTTCCCGCGCGACCAACACAACTCATAAATGAGTAAATCAGTGATTCACTTGGTCACTGGTCATGAGTGAGTGAGTGAGTGAATGCACAAATGAGTGAGTGAGTGAGTGAATACATGTGTAAGTGCGTGTATATACATACATGTGTGTGCATATGTTGGCGAATACGTGAGTAAAGGAAAGAAAAAAAGGAACAAATTGATGAATGAATTAACTAAAATTCAGTATTAACTGATTGAGGACTGATACTACTACTACTACTACTACTACTACTACTACTACTACTGCTACTGCTACTCGTACTGCTTCCTCTGATTCTACTGCTAGCAAGTCGAGTGATTCCAGAGAGGTAGATTACGAATATCATTTTTTTATATTTTTTTCTTTACTCTGAAAAAAGAATATGACAAACTATGTCAAATCTATTTCAGACAAATAATAAATCAATGTTTGTTACAAAGAGGTAGCTGAACAACATTAAAAAAATTATCCCTTTAGCAATTTCTTTTTAAATTTTAATTAGTAAAACTAGCCTTTTTCACAATATGTAATATAACTCAAGTCATGCCCATTATAAAGAAATTTGTTACTTTTACTGGTATAACTACTACTATTACTACTGCTACTTCTATACTTCTACTACTATTACTATTACTACTACTGCTACTGCTGCTACTGGTGCTGCTTCCTCTGCTGCTACTACTAGCAAGTCGAGTGATTCTCACTAATGAGGTAGATAAAAAATATCATTTTTTTTCCTTCACTCTACAAACACTATTATATCTTGCATACGAGTTATTAAATATTAATTGATTTTCAAAATGAAAATATCGTCACTCCCCAGCTCTATTTATTGAACTGTTCCTGATTTACATTGTTATTAACATTAGTTTGTAGTTGTGCAAGTCTAATAGAAAACTTGAAGTTTGATCAAACCATAGTTTAGCAGGACCATTTATTCGTCATATTTTTAGACTAAAAAGACTAGAAATCAGTAGAAATATAAGGTCTATATAGCCAAACTGATCATCTCTCTCTTTATGTAAACATATTTACCTTTATCCTTCATATTACATGAACAACTTGATAATAAAGCCCATATTCACTAGTACTAATACAACTGCACCTACCACTATTACTCTACCTTTACTATCAATACTGCCAATAGAATACAGCTTTGACAATTATTAACACCAATTTTAGTAATACTTTGCTAATACTAATATTAATAATAATATTCCTTCAACTGCTCCTACAGCTGCAACAAAAAACGTTCCTCAGGAACAAGGACAGTTTAACCTTCATAACATATGACAATCTCTCTTAAATTGAAAACAAATAATCGGTGACTCCCGCGAGGGATTTCTTTTTTTAGAAAGACAACGGTAAGATTCAAAACTCTTCAACGGGTCTGTCGTACGAAACTATAATTGCTGACTCATTTAACTTCTTTCATGGCTAGCAAAAAGCTAGGCTGTAAGCCTAATCTTATAACTTTAGATGTCAGAATAGATTTTAACATAGCGTCAGTAGTTTACCTGCAGCTATTTTAGAAAAGTTGATATGGTGCAAAAGTTGTTATCACGACCAAAAGGGACCTTTTCAGAACTGAGGCTCAAATCTGCTTAAGTGTCAAAATGAGTCTTTTTCAAGCTAAAATCTACATAATCTTATAAACAAATCAATAAAAATTTCAGGTTCACTTGCCAATTTTTTTAAACCAAAAAAGGTTAATATTGGTCTAGTAAATATAGGAATAATTACAATCCCAGGCTGAATTTACTGAAGAATCGTAACAAGGGTAATAATCCAAATTGATTTCGTATTGCTCCAAGCTTCTATATTGCTGAATATTGTCGATATACTGTATAAGAATTTTTAGTCTTTCGTTTTGTTCTCGTAGACAACTCAGTTCTAAGCGAGTACGTATGTTTTCAATCTCGAGAAAAGTTTTTCTTTGTACTAAAGAATCACTATGTCTTCGCTTTGCAGCGCGCCATTTCTTTGCTGCAAGATTGTTCCTTTTTCTTTTGTCCCAATACTTGTCATCTTTCAATTCTTCTAGTGTGTAATTAATGGTTCGCCTTTTCGGATCTGTTAGACGATTGTATAGTTGTTGTTTTCTAAGTCAAGATAATGACCGAAGTGGTATCAAAGTTCGTATGTGAAGATATTTGTTGTTTACTTCTAGGTTTTTGTTCCCGAGAAAAATCTGCCAATATCAAGGATTGCATGTCTTCGAGGCCAGTTGATCTTCAAAGAACTTCTGCCCAAGAACAATGTCAATTTCTACGGAGCCTGTCAGGCATTCATCCTTTTGTTGTTCCAGTCGAACCGAATGACAGTCATTGTCTGAATTGTCACCAGATAGCGGCATATTTAGCAGCGGATCGGAAGAGAGCGAGGAAATATGTAAATCGGAAGGATGGTGCAAACAACTTGAACTTGAACTCGAGCTGACACCATGAAGCGACTGATTGCACAACATACTTCTGGATATCTTTTTACGCAGATGTGGACGTTCAGAGCTAGTTGAAAAAAGATAAAACTCTTAGTAACTGAAGTAGCTTAAGCAACTGTATCGCTATTGTCTGCTTGGTGGTTAACGGTTTGTCCTAGTAGACGCTCCCGTGGTGCAGATGAGACTGAGCGTGATAATGCAGTAGTTATGTGCAAATTACAGATATATACATGGAGGGCATAACCAAAGAGATCAGGGTCACCTGACCTATACCTAATGTTATGGGCCTGGTAGAATGGAGTTTACGTGTTAACAGGCCGTGCTTCCTATTCTGTCCATGTTTCCTTTTCTACTTATTTTGTTTCATAAGCTGAGTCCGATGTTGAGGTTCAATTTAACCCAGAAAGGGGAATTTATGAGTTTTAGTCGAGTTGAGCTAAATGTTTAGTTTGAGAGTTAAGGTTGAAGCTCCCCTCAAGCTCTGAATTCCACGGATTACTCACTCCTGTCTATTTGTAGTTTTGGCAGTGAAAATTTAAAAGCAGCAAATACAATACTGTACAATCAATATTCTGCATAGTAGGACAGCAATTGGCGTAAACATGAATCAAGGTGATTCTCATTGTTTTAGACGCTGCATAAAGTGGTATTTCACAGAACGATAAACGTTCTTCCGTTACTGCCTTCTCAGTAGGTTTCAGCAGAGCTCTCGGATAATAGAAATAAATAAAACCCTCCAATCCATTTAACAGCGCTTCATTATTATTCCGTCTAAATCGTATGTGTAACTAGCTTTGAATTTATTTCGTGGCATGTCAAAGATTAATTCTTCATTTCCGTTATCATAAAATTTACTCATGAAATCTTCAATACCAAGAACAATGAAAATGTGCATGGTTTTTGCAAAGCAGTTGCATGTATATTTTTAAAGATATATTCAGTTGAATTCTCTTGCATGGGGCTAACAAAAGAAACCATAAATAATTCCACTGAAATAACTTATGAACACAGTCCCTTTCTATGCCCGAGAAAGTAGGAAATTTACGTCAACCAGAAGCTTGACTTGCGAGAATGAAGTCATTTTTTCACAGTGAACATAATGTCACTAAACAAACTGAACTCAAACTTAGGTAATTAGTTGCAAATGTGAACATGGATTTTGGTTAAAAGTAAACTTTCAGTTTAGGCAAATTACAAACTTAATTCTGTTTGCAACCGTCTCGCGTGTTTTTAGTGGTTTCCTCAATTACGTTCCGCTTTTCTGTAGTAAGAGTCTTGTTTTATTAAATAACGTTAGGAACTTAAGGCTTGTTTAACTGAAATAAATAGGAAAATTATTGCTTCCAAGTGCTAGTTAACTTGCTAAGCGAAAATCGTTATTTTGACAGCTTATGATTCGACAGCCTGAACCGAATTTGAACCCCTTCTAAATTACTGAGAAGAATTTATTCGAGTTTTAAAACAGGGAGAGACGAGTGTAACAGTAAATGTATACGAGGACGTTAACAATCTCGAGCTTTAGTCTAAAAATGAAATCCTAAATTCCCAATTTAAGTATTACTTGGCAGCAGACCAGACTACTTTTCTCTAAAAGAAAACTTTAAAAAAAACAGATTGAGAACTTTTAAGATTCCGTACTTATTGCAGCTATTTCAAAGTTTGGAAAGTAGTAAAACATTCCAACCCCGCCGGATTTGTCAATTTGGAACATTTATAAATGAAAGTGTGTATGTAATTTTTAAACATAGATTCGATTATCAATTACAGCACTTGGTAGAAATGACTAAATAATTATATACCCTTTTCAAGTTAATATTTGAGAAAGATAGCCGAGCGAAAGATGTAGGGCACAGTAAAAAGACCAAAAAAGTAAACTTTGAATCTCTTCAGAATGTGTTTGATCTGATTTTATCGTGTGTTACATTTCCTTACCTGTTTCCTAGCAATAAATCACGAAAACCTTCCTTAGAGATTACTGAACATCCATGTTGTATTTTAGAGTATTCCCTAAATTTAATTTTTCATGAAAACAGTGAAGTTTAGGAACAGCTAACAGTAAAGAAAAAGGGCCCAACCCAAATTTCGCAATTAAACTATATGGTTTGAACTAAACGCCTACACATTTTACAAAAAGGAATTAACGACTGTTTCCGGCGCCGGCCTAACAATCGAGATTTTAGTTTTGAGACTCCTTTACTAAACAATATCACGCATGCATTACCCTAAATTTTGGCACCACAATAAAACTGGATACACAAGCGAATCACACAGTTTGTTTCATATCATTAAAATTAATCAAAATTGATCAAAAATCAGTACATAGCTCTTATCGATTTTTGAGCTAAAAGTTGTGTCCTCTATAGGGGTGGCGTTATGTAATAGTTCATTAAATTACTCATTTCATGGATTGTACTCATTTTTGCGATTTCGGTAGCAATTAATTAGTGACAGTAAGAAGGACATCAAGAGAGATAACTGACTTATGACCAAAGAAACTGATAAGCCCTTGTTCCGGTCATTGATGAGAAATATTTCGCTAAGTAAACTAGTTGCGTAAGGTCGCATTCGACTTTATAATTTCAACTTTCTTCAACTTTAATTTTTTTAAGTCGTGTAATGTTAACTGTTGTTCAAGAGCGGAGTTAAAACAATCCATTGCAATGTATAGATCGTCATTCCTATGAGTCTGTTTGTACGTTAGTTCAACTAATTTTGTAGCTATGTTTCGTGACTAGTCACATTGTTATGCTTCATTTTCCAAAAAAATTTTACAAGCTTCCGAAAACGTTACGTAACGAGTGTGGTTGCGGTATTGTCCTTCAAACTACAACAAGAATTTCAGTTTTACTCAGAAGCAATCCCAGTAGTTTGTAATATAAATTTTAAATAATTTTATTTTTTAAAACAGTATTGGAGTTCTTGCGTGGCTGATAAACTTGTGTTTTAACAGGAATCGGCTTAAATTTAATTTAACTTAATTTAGTCTAATCTAATAACTCTTCGCCAAAAATTAGAGCAATACACACGTGTAGAATGCAAATACGTTATTAAAAAAATAGTGAAGCAGTGGTGAAAATGAGTGCATTATTGGCTAGATGCATAGTTTTATTCATTTCCTTTAAAATACTTATATTTACAGAAAGTGGATTATTCACTGGCATTGACCGCCAAAAAACAGCTAATCTCAGAGTTTTATGGTAAAAAACAGCTTTCAGCAGATAAACGATTAAGCAAATTCAGGAGACACGAGAGTCAAGTTATTACTAACGCTAAGAGTCTTTTCTTATATTTTTGCCGACAGTTTATTTTTTCGTTTTCTTTCTTACATTTTAGAAGGTTGTTAGTTCCAGATGATCCGAAGAACTGTAATAAGAGAGTGCAAGATAACTTTCTTGTTAAGCCATTCAACCGTTGAAGTACCTGCCTCAATAAGGTTTTCATACAGCTAAAGCTAGTAACGTTTTAGAAAAATTAAATTCAGTTACAAGTCGGCCAGGTGATTGTGCGTTCTTTTCCTTGATTCGTTCCGAGAAGATTACGAAAATGTCGCGTCGTTCGTAACTTGATGTTCTTGTTGCCTACGTGCAGATCAAGACATTCGACGTCCTGCAACAAATTTTCTTCATATCCCGCCGAACGTGCTGGTGTTTTACGTTATTAAGAATCGGCTGTATTCTTCACGTAAAGAGGCATCTGCCTCGATTTGCTTCGCCGATATTTATGATCTAAAGTCTGGTCACTCACTTTTGACGAGATTAATAAAAGCTGCACATTTTAAAACTCTTGTTGCTCGATTTAACATGTTTAATTTTTTAATATGTGCATGGTAACTCGAAAATTAGTAGTTTTAGATTTGCGTTTGTACCTTTTATTAATATCAGAAAGACATTTTATATCTTGTAACATATAAACAGTACCTTTAAGCAAATTTGTAGAGTTTGTTTTAAACTCTTTTCATTTGTCCATTTTCTTAAACAACAATGCTAAGTTCTTAAACTTGGCATTTTTAGTTTGTGTTGCACCTGGTTGATAATTAGTAGCTAAGGCCGTGTTCTATTGGGATCAACCATTTTTGGTTGGTTGGGTTGGTTGGGTTTTTTTGTGTGTTCTATTGGGAAAAAACCATTTTTGGTTGGTTTGGTCGATCAACCATTTCAACCCGCTCAAATGCAGGTTGAAATGGTTGGAACCAAAAAAGGTTGAAACACGTTCTATTGGGATTTTCAACCAATCCAACCAAATCCGGTTTAGGTTGAAATGGTTGATCCCAATAGAACACGACCTTGGTGTATAATACGTAAAAAATATTGCATTGTATTGTATTGCACTTGAGGGCTGTGGAAGGACGGGTAGAAATATAAATGCATTGGTAATGGCAGTGGCCGACCAGAAAATTAGCAATAACTGCGATATGTTAAGTAAATGTCCACCAAGCGTTTGTGACATTAGTTGTTTAAACTTTAATATCTAGTTCTTACCCTGACTCGCCTTTTTGCTTCAATTGTTTTAAGAAATTAGCCAGAGTGATTAATATCCGAAGCAGAAGACTTTAGAAAACGTCGCTAAAAAATGCCACGTAATATTATTTCAACAACATACTTTGCGTGATACACGAGCATGTCATCTGTCAAAAGACAATACAAGAGGAATTGTTGCGGCTGATTATACTACAAGTGGTAATCAAACCATTTCGGGCGCGTGGCCGGTTGGACTATTGCACACGCACTGGACATTGTATATACGGTATTTATGTGAATGAAAAAAATATCAAGCAAGTTTCAACCTGTGGTGAGTTTTGGACTTGAGTTTAACTTTGAGACCCTTTGAAGAATTTTTCAATCTGAGCATTCTTCTGAAAGTGGTTCTTCTATACTTGTAAAGTTCGCTACATAACTAGAAGTGAAAAAGTGTTACCACACTTAAGATAAGTTCTAATCATCTTATACTGTATAAATATATTCCTGGCGAACATTCTCACAATTATGTCTCGAGCAAACTTGCAGGTCATAATTGTTAGCTAAAGTGTTATCCAAGGATTTAAAAATCTGAGTTACTACAGTGTGCACGACACTAAATGAGCATATTTGAATGTCTGAAGTGTTGTTTGACTTTCTCCACAAATATACTTCAAGTAAAATTAACTTGCTACTGTCTTACAAATTGTCGTAATAGTCTCGCGGTTATTTCAATAAAACATTTGGAGCACATAGGATATTTCCCTTCTGCAAAACCCGTCTGCACTTTTTCGAAACAGTATTGATATTATCTGTTAAGCTTTTTTGCACAAGAGTAAAATTACAAATATCCATTTAAGCCAAACAAAACTATTTTGGAGTAATTGATATATGTCTACTTATTGCATTCAACTATTGCAGAGAAAATCATAACACTGATACAACTTCTTACTTAACTACCACTGCAATACCTTTGATCAAGTTAGATTCAAATTATTTCTGTAAAATGAACATGCTAATAAAGCTCATGTTTACACTCTATTACTACTATTACTACAATCGGTAGAAATCAAACCCCCACTGAACCAAAAGATCAAAGGGGTTTTTTCTCTATGTAATCCTTCAGAAATGAAAATCATTGTATTTATGAATGCTCCAAGAACGATAACTTGAGAATTAATTTTGTAACAAGTTCAAATGAATCATGAGTTATCTGAACAACTCTGGCTTCAAAAATCTTACAAAAAGAGAATAAGTAAATTTATATTTTAGTAGCATTTTTAAAGCTCTTACTCTGCAGATATAGCAAAAAACCTTATGAATCCATAATATTTATGAAATATTACTCACTAGAAATAGATAGTTTAAATTTCTCACCAGAGACATTAAAACAGGCAAACTGATATATTCTACTTTCAAGGCAATCAGCTAAATTTACAAAAGTACATACATCTGAAACATATATACCAGAGTATAGAACTTTTTAAAATCCTCTTCTGAGTTTGATTTTTACAAAAAAAGACAACCACGAGGTACTTTCGAAAACTATCATGACAGTGCAAAAGTTTGACGGCCTTTCCAAAAAAGACTGTGTCAAACTTCGAACCAGTAATCACTTTCCTCTTTTTGAAACTAAAAGATATTTTAAACCTAAAAGTAATATACCAAGGGTAATTAATCTCTGTGAGTTTTGCGATCTAAAGTCGAAGTTCATCTTCTTTTCTATTACACCCAGTACACACAACTTATAGGGGAGGGTTCTTGGACATAATGAAAACAATTCTAAACACAGTTCGACAAGACAAAAGCAACTTCAATGAAAACGCATTTTACAAAATTCTTGTCCAACCAGAAATATTTTTTGCTAAAGAATGTCAATACAATAGATTTCACAAATGGAAAATCTTTACTACCAATTGCAAAGTCTTAATGTTGCAACCCCATGCTTTTTCAGCCTGTATTTCTACTATTGCTACTGTAACTGATATTTGGAATAAATGCAAAGCCAATAAAGTCAGTTTTTAAGCAATTTCTGTAAAATGAACATGCTAATTATCCATAAAAGCCAGCCACATCATCAATTCGAAAGAGTATGCTAGTAAAACTCTTGTTTGTACTATATTCCAACCGCTACTACTACTACTAATACTTCTACTACTTCTACTGCAGCTACTACTCTGCAGGTACTACACTGCTACATGTACTACAAAAAGAAAAGAAACTATCATGGAAATATGATCAGCATTATACAAATAATTGAGTAATCGTAGATTTCAGTTAAATAATTTTTATTGTTATAGTTACTGTTTTCTGAGTATGTAATTTATAAGTGCATATTCTAATGTGTGTCTATTTAGTGTATGAAGCAATGCTTTGGCAATATGTAAAAGGTTTTGTATCATGCCAATAAAGCTTACCTACTACTGCTACTACTACTACCATCACTACCGTCATTACTACTGCCACTGCTACTACTACCACTAGTATGAATAGCTGCTGCAAATTCGACTACTACTACTACTACTACTACTGATATGCCTACTGTTGCTGCTGCTGCTAATAGTATGACAAGTTAATGCAAATACAACTACTACTATTATTACTACTACTATTACTACTTCTTCTACTTCTACTACTACTATTATTTTTACTACTACAAGTAGTATTACTAGATACTGCAAATACAACATCTACTACTAATTCTACTACTACTATACTACTAGCATGACTGGCTGCTCCAAATACAACTACTACTGCTACTATTGTTATTGCTACTACTACTACTTCTACAAGTTTTTCTAGCTACTGTAATAACAGCTACCAACTGCCACTACTGTTATTACTACTACTACTACTACTAGTAGGGAAGTACGATAGAGTTAGAGTGGGTAACATTAGAGAAAGGACGATATATAATCCGAAAAAAACTAAATGTTGAGGGGAACGTTTTTGAAAGATATCTTTAAGATGTCCTCAGACTTAATAAAGCACGCAAAATTCTGATTTTTTTTACTTACAGTTATTTCAAGAAAAGTTGTTTTGTGAAACAGTTAACTACGACCGAAAACTGGAACTTTTCAACAACACTGATCGAGGCTAAAACTGACCTAAATATATAAGAAACCAGCAACAATATCCAATTTGGCATCCGGTTTCCCATTTTTTCCATTTCTTTAAATTAGTACGTTTCATCGGTTCTTGGCTTTTTAAAAGGTTAATTTTAGGAGTATAAATACTTTTAGGATAAGTTTACCAACAAAAACATGAAGGTTAGTATTAAACTGTACTGAAACTGACCTTGTTCAAAAGGCAAACGTGCGCTTGGTTTGTGAAAACTATCTGTGTATGATTCCAAAATTCTACTTTAATAGATATATAAGGTTACCAAAGTCGTCTTTCAATCTTTCGTTTTGTTCTCTTAAACAACTAATTTCCAACCGAAGACGTGTGTTTTCAATCTCCAGACGGATTGCCCTCTGCATTATAGAGTTATAATTTCTTCGCTTTCTATCACGCCATTTCTTAGCTGCAATATTATTCCTTCGTCTTCTATCCCAGTACTTGTCATCTTTCAACTCTTCTGGTGTACATGTGCAGATATCTTTTTGCCGTTTCTTGTCCATTTGACGGCTGTGGATGTTGTGTTTTGGGTCGAAGGGGGGAAATGAGCTGCACTCGGAGTTTAATGGCAGTGGTATCTCTTGATCATTTTTGCGCTTTTGTTCCCGAGAAGGAGTCCGAGAAAAATCTGGCACTGTCATCGATCGCGTGTCCACGAATCCAGTTGAAGTCTGTGTTGGATCCCTAAACATTTTGTCCTCAATCAAGCTGTTTAAATTTTGGGAGCCACTCAGAGGTTCATATCTTTCTTGTTCGCGTGGAAACGAAAGATTTTCGCTGTTTGAATATCCATCAAAGAGCGCTAGCTGCAAGTTGTGCAGTGGAAACGGAGATGAAGAAAACGATTGAAATTCTGAAGGAAAGTAACCTGAGCTTGAGTTGACATCAAGAAACGGCCGATTGATTGACATATTTCCAGTCCCCTCCATTTGCACTTGCTGATCAGGTTGATGTTCTTTGGCCCTTGTAAAACAAAACTTTGTGAAGCAAATGTCGTTGTTTAGTGTTCTATTCAAACTCACGATTGATAAGCCCATTACATGGCAGCCGACTTAACTCCTTACTATATTGGACCATGACCTGCAAACTGGTTCTCCTGTTTCCCACGAAATTATTTCCTATGCTGGTACAGAAAAGAGAGAAAACCAGCCGATACTGCTGCGCAGGAATAGAACATTAGGTTTTAAGAAATCTTAGAGTAGATACCAGTGGAAAAGTTTGAACTTGGGCCCGAGATAAAGGGAAGTGTCGTTTACTACCGGGAGGACAGGGGTGGTAGAAATTTTTGTTTGGGGACAGCTTTTTTGTAAATTTCGCAAATGAAGGTTATGTAATCTTAGCGATATTCAGCCAGTGCAAGTTGTGAAATTAAAATTTTACAAAAATAACCAAAACTACAAGCAAATAACGTAAAATGCTATCCAGTCCCTCTCGCCCCACGATTTCTAATTTCAGCCCGGAAACAGCAATTTCATTATTTGCTTTAAAACAGAAAATCAGCTGGTAACTGCTAATAACTAGCACTTTGACAAGGGAATTTAATTGAAATACTGCATAGAAGAACAAATGTGCATGAGAACGGTTATGTATGTACTGTATTAGAGCATGCATGACAACTGAGTTATGAGGTTTATTCTCGTTGGGAAAATTTGAAAGACGGTAATATCGATCGCTTTTTTTAGCTTTTCCTATATGGCACGTGCCAACTATTAAGGGAAAGTGGAGGATAACGATGTCATTGCATTTATGGTTAGTTGGTATTACAGTTACGTTAAAGTGTATTACACTGTTATGGTTAGACAATTTATTAAATTTATGGTTGGTATTACGTTTATGGTTGGTATTACGTTTATGGTTGGTGTTACATTTATGGGTGCTACAAGAGCTAACTCAAACTTTGAAAGGCAAAGCATCCAACAAGAACATAGTGATAACTCCGGATTAATCACCACTCGTAAGAATTTCAAAGACCACAAATTTAAGGTTACTGTATACCTTCGTGGGTCGTCTCCGAAAAATACTTCTCTTGCGTGCGCTTTTCATTAAAACCCCGGAACACCCTATATAATTTTAAAGGTTATTAAATGTAGTATCACGGGGAATACTTTTTTTCCTGATATTTTGAACTGTAGCAAGTACGTGCAAGGAATCTTAAAAAACGGTGTACTCTCTTCAGCTGAATTATGTGCACTTGGGTTTCGCTACTGGGACCTAAAACCTGGCTTATGTCAATCAGCACGGACTAATAAACAAAAGGGTATCTCATTTTTTTGATTAAAGGCTTCAATCAA